>CM074955.1:3756110-3767483 GCA_037577455.1 Pangasius macronema
GAAAATTACGATTTGAAAATTTCACCATATCTGATACCAAAATGCTACTGTAAGACACTTGCAGAAAAATGTCTGCCCTCATACCCTGTGGATGGGGTGATCCTGGAATCCAAAGATTTCACAGTTTCATTATCGAATAAGTGTAGAAAAAAAAATCCTACAAAATGTAGCTAGAGTGTCTCTCTCCACTTCCACTGAACTGAACTTACTGTTTCACTGAAAGCCCATGAACAAGGAAATAAAAAGTAAACCAAAGAGATTTCATCACGGGATCATTTCAACATCTGTGACGCAAACATCTAGGTTCACACAAAACTTGTTCAGGTTGTTTTAACTATCTGGATGTGAGAGTTTTATCACCAAGGAAATCTGCAGATATTTTATTACAGGCATCAAAGTGAGAAACTAATTCCCTGAAAACTAAATTTTCAGAAATTGGTGGATTGGTTTCTGCCATGGGCTTTTATATAAAATTATTTTAACATACTACAATTTAAAAAAGTGGTGGGGACAAAATTGGGTGATCAGTTCAAAAAGTAATGGGGACATGTCCCCAGTGTCTGCAAAGTAAAAACATGTGGAAACATGTATCTATAAAGTGATACATCATAGGTATGGCAGATTTATGCACATTCAGTGGTTTGTGTTGTGCATCAGCAAATTTGATGCATTTAGGACATAATCAACATTACATTTATGCATAGCATTAATGTTAAAATAGAAATCAAATTAAAAGTAACTCTTTAGCACTCTTTAGTTCTACTGATAGTAAAGTATCAGTACCTTGCAGGCTGTTGCAGATGCAGAAGAGGTAAAGAATGAAGTAGTTTATGTACCCTGAGGTGAAGAAAGCCAAACCCCATGTCATTCCCAAGAGGAAGGTCAGACTCAGGACTGTGCAAATGTCCTTACGAGACGGGAGCTTACTGGCATTCAAGGACCGCATCTTAAAGATCTGACGTGTTACTGCCACCAGAACGCACATGTTGAACAGGAATGTTAATGAGAAGTAGGAGATGTTCATGCCATACAGAAAGTGAATGTCAGTAATCCAGCATCTGTGTAGTACAAATTGTGCATATTTTTTTTAGGATCACACAACAAAGGTAGACATTAATAATAATTTTATTCTAATACAGCCATGTACAGCTGCTGACTGGCCATTCACTCAATAAATGTTTTGAAGATTAAAAAAAATCAGCGTTATGCTATAAACTGCAAGTTGTTTTGAAGGCGTTTACTTACAGTTGCTTTGTTTCGTTTGAGCTAGATGTCACTGAACTGAGGCCATAAAAGGGCTTACTGCCAAACGCACACAGACTTCCTCCAACAAGGACAGCAGGCACTCCTGGAAAAAACAATCCAGAATCTCATGTGTGCTATACCCTCACTGACCACTTTAATAGGAACACATGTACACTTGTACATTCATACAATTATCCAATCAGTCAATCATGTGGCAACAGTGAAATGCATAAAATCACACAGATACAGGTCAAGAGCTTCAGATAATGTTAATGGGCTACAGCAGAAGACCACATCAGATCCCTCTTCTATCAGCCAAGAACAGGAATCTGAGGCTACAATGGGCACAGACTCGCAGAACTGAAGAACTGAATATTAGAAACACGGCCTGCCTTTTTCCAGTCTTCATTTGTCCAGATTCAGTGAGCCTGCATTGTGCTGCTGTCATATGATTGGCGGATTGGATAATTGCATGAATGAACAGGTGTACATGTGTTCCTAATAAAGTGCTCTTTGAGTAAAATTGTACTATATTTTTGTTTAAAAAGTCATTCTTTATTGGCCTTATACTCTAGCATGTTTTGCAGTGTAGACCACATGGTCCGATTCCTCACCCCATCCAAACAGGGACAGCTTGACCATGTAGTGCTTGATGTAGGTGTTGAACACTTTGATTAGAAGCAAGTACAAGTGTATGGCTTCAATGGCCATCCAGGAGAAACAGGACAGCAGGCTGTACTGTATTATCACTGCTATTACGACGCACACACTGTCTTGAGACCAAGTGGCTCCCCATTCGATGAACAAGAAGCTGGTGTTGAGGAGGAAAAGGGCTATGCTCAAAGACGCATGGATATGGATGGAACTGTTTCTTTTTGAGCTCCTGCAAAACAGAGTATATACATAGATGTAAAAGAATCACTGCAAATCAGTACAGTTCTTGAAACATTTATATCCTGATGGGACTGCAGGATGACCCTGCCCCATCCACAGGGCAAGAGGCCTTGTCTGAATGGTTTAATTTGGACGAAAATTATGTAAATTCTAAGCACCAAATCTATACCCAATTTAACACCTATGGGAGATTTTGGAATGATGGATTAGCACTCGCTACCAACATCAAGACACCAACTGAAGGCTTATTATTTGGAAGCATGGTGTTCATCCCTCCATTGTGTTAAGGTACATTGAAAATGTTCTGGTGGTTTGCGGTTCTTTTTTCTTCAGTTTATACATAATTAATATATATCAATTTCATTTTTATATGTACTTAATTTTCATATATAATTTAGTGTTCAGTTATGAGCTTGAGTGTGTTTAAGATGAGCTGTGTGGAATTTTGCACATCCTTCCCGTATCTGTGTGGGTTTTATCGTTCCTTCCCACCTCCTAAAAATATGCTGGTAGGTGGAATGGTGACTCTAAATGTATGTGATGCTCTGATATGGACTTGTGACCCATCCAGTGTGTATTCCCAGCTCCTGAATAAGATCAAGACGTTATTGAAGATGAATGAACTACTGCTGTGTGTAAATATGATACTTCCTCTTCACTAATTGTATCTAACTCTGAATATTTGGTCATTTGGTTGATGCTTCTATACAAAGCACGTACAACTGAGCAGCTGAGGGTTAAGGATCTTGCTCAAAGACCCAAAAGTGGGGTCTTAGTGGTGCTATAGCCCAAACCCTTGAGCCACAACATCCACTTGAATAATGCCCTAAGTGTGGAAATGCAAAGTACAGAAACCAGTAGTGTTTTCTCTGCCCTGTGCAAATTTCTTCTTAAGGGCCCTCTCCACCTAGGGATCCTGTGTATTTCAGATCTACTATTCGTCCTTCTGTGACACTTTTGACATTAACTGTGTAATAACATTTCACGGTTTTTGGTCTACCATGCTGGAACAGCATCAAATTACATGCAAATAATTGATTAGAGAATCTGCTAGAACATTTGTAAATACATTTTTAAAAGAACTGCTCTTAGCGCCAGTTTAAATGTATCATTGGTATATCAACATATTTATAATACCCACTTCATGAAAACGTAGAGGAGGATGGTGACTGCTGAGAAAAAAGACGAAAGACTACAACCTATATAACTAATATAGGACAGGATTTTCCACTGCTGAGNGCAGGCAGAGAATACAGATTTATTAGCAAAATTATAGTATGTCTAGTTTACTCACTTGATTTCTGATACTAATTCAGTGCTTACCAGAAGTACAGCGAAGGGGGTCATATGATCATATGAACAGTTTACAGTGTTGCTGCCCTTAAGGTTCTCCAGGTTGGTGAAAGACCCCATGTCATTCCACTTGTTCTCTAATATTATGAATCCAAATAATTGCAAATAAGAATCTATGGTTAGTTTTTAGCTAATAGCAGGCCAACAGGCATGAGAGAAAGATAGTTAAAATGAATGCTATACTTTTCCCCAAATTTCCCTAATTTAGTCATGGCCAATTCTCACTCATCAGGCAGCTCTCCCCTATCACACAACAGCTAACAACCAGGGAGGGTGAAGGCTAACATGTGCTTCCTCCCAGACATGTGAAACCAGTAGACTGCTCCTTTTAGAACTGCTGCTCAGGCAATGTCAGTTGGTGGTGTAACACCCTCGGAGGAAAGTGTTATCCATCCATTTCTGGTATCCACCCATTCATAGACACCCATGATTGGCTAGTGTCACTGTGATTGATAGGGGAGAGAGAGTATGCCACCCCTCCATCCCTGAGAGCATGGCCAATTTTGCTCTCTTGATTAAATAAGTTATTGTCATTATAACCTATCAGTCTAAATGTAGGCTAAAGAGGACTTTCTGTGAAGAGTTAGCATTAACCTCCATAGTGAGTAATGGAGGTTAATGCTAACTCTCTCACAGATGTCTCTCTCACAGTGTGCAGACCTTTACAGCATTTCTTCTGTAAAGTATTTCAGCTAGTTTATTAGGTGATCTTAGTGGCCTTTACTTGTCAGGTATATTAACTTGATGTATACATCATTACCAAGTATCATTCAAATTATAAAGCTCTTTATTTCATCACTACCAACATTTTACACACCTCATTTTGTATGAAAGTTACAATCTAAGATTATGGTTAGAGGCACTGTAACCATTTGTAGCTTTGTTTATTATGAGATCAGGTTCTCATCACTGTTGGTTCTCATGACTACTGCACCACCAATAACAAACTAAAACTTTGCAGCACTTGACAAAATCCTACATACCTTTTTCATCAAAGAACTGGCATGACAGCATGTGGTTTTCCTGTGAGGATAAACAAAAGGACAGAGTTGAATCATGTAAAAATCACATGTGAAAATAAACACACACGCACATGTAAAAGAATAAGATGTAAATAAATTAATCAGATGTAAAAATCATGTGAAAATAATCATGTAAAAAAATCACAGGTGAAATGAAAACACGGGCCCTATATGTGTAAAAATCATGTGGAAAATAATCACATGAAAATGAAACATGAACTACATGTGTTAAAGTAACATGTGAAAATAAAGGAATCATGCCAAAAATAACATGTGAAAAATACATGAGTCGTGTGTAAAGATAAAAAAAAAATTCAAAACCAAATGTGTCAATTTAATATGTGAATCTTGTGATTATTCTCTTTTCTGTTTTCTGGATGAGAAATTTAGGAAAACAGACAATCACTTACAAGGTTTACTTCACTAATGTTCACTGGAAAACCGATACCAAGACGATTCGATAAGTCCTTAAGCTCACGTCCACCAGTTTCAACACGAATAACTTTAGACCCCAGCACATTGCTCGAATTACTAGTCTGTGAAAATGTGAGAAAATGGATATAAATTTATAGTTTTTGGAAAAAAAATAAAACAACTCAAGCATCTGACAGAAATGCACATTATTTAAAGAGATTATGAAGGTTTACAAAAGACTTACTTTAAACTGTTGCGCAGAGTGATATGTCACTACAGAAATTTTGCACTGCTCCTCTGAGACATTCAGAAATGGTTCGATAGGGACAAATACATCTATGGGTGGCTCATCATCAGACAGCTATCAGTCAGTAAAGACAGATATTATTCAGATTAGATGCCGTTCAATTAAACACTTTGAATTGAAAGGTCGTCATTATCTTAATGGTTTTAATTGCCAGATGATTTTATTACTGATATTCCTACAAGCCTATTAATCATTATATCACAGCACTGTTGAATTCTTGAATTTTCCATTACAGCAGCTCTGACAGTAGTGACAACTGCAAATCTCATAATGCTCTCTTTCTAATACATTACAGTTTCTATGGTAACAACTCATTCACAGGGACTTGTATGGGAGACCCTCCAAATAATCTAATACTACTAATAAATGTGGGGTTATTTAACAAACAAAACTATATAACTGTTGACTTGGTGAAGTTTTCTGTAAGTAGATATTTATTTAACATGTATGGAAGGAGTCTCCAGTGTCAGCGCTTTGTGACAGTCAATAAGTTTTCCGCCACAGGAAACTCTTCTGTACAGAGGACTATGTGATTTCTTTTTGGTAACATGACTATCATGTCAACGCCGGAATCGCCATCGCCCAGAACACCACGTGGCTTACAAACATGGACTCCAACTGCCATCACACATGATCTAACTCACCTGATTACTGATCACAGACACCTGGACTCAATCACACAACCACTTTACTTAAGGACTCTCATGCTACTTGCTTATTGTGAAGTATATGCTCTGTGTTTACATACCAGTCATTACCAAGCCTTGTATTTTGTCATAGTCATTCTGGTTTTGAAGTTGTTTCTGGTTTCCTCATTTTTTTCTCTTGCCCTAGTTGATACTGATACTGTTCATTGCCTGACCTTAGCCTATTTTTTGACCTCGGTTTTGCTTCATGTTTTGGATTTGTCTGCAAGCTTTCACAATAAAGTTAGGCATTAGTGGTACGGGGCTGACTTGTCAGAGAGCAACAGCAGCAGATAGCCATGCTCAAGGCACAGCTAGCGCAGCTCTGCAACAACTCAGCTAGTTTCTCTGGTGGCAACGTCCCTATCTGCTTCCTTCCTCATCACATGCCAAATAAAATATGCTGGCGAATCAGCAGGATGCAAGAACTTCATGCTTCAATGTTTGCTCTACTTCTCTGGCCAAGAAGGAGTCCCTGAAGAAATGAAGATCATCCAGTTTATCACGCTGTGGACTGACAAAGTGCTAGCATGGGCCATGGCAGTCTAGTCCAAAAGGGGGAGAATACATTGCCTCATATGAATGCTTCTTTCAGCTCAGTGAGTTTTTGACCACTCTCCTGATGGAAAGGAGATTGGAGAGAGGCTCCTCAGCCTGAAGCAGGGGAGCCTCAGGGGCTCAATGCGGAAATACTCACAGAGCTGGCATTCTAGGGTGACCAAGCCACCCTAGACTCTCTCATCAACATGTCCATTGTCTTGATTTCCTGCTCAAGAATAGAGAAGCCACCTTCAGTTACTGTTTGTTTGTGGGTCTTTCTGCCTTCAGTTTTGTCTTCAATAAGTGAAAACCATGCTCAATTGGTTTGAGGTCAGGTGACTGATTCGGCCATTTAAGAACATTCCATTTCTTTGCCTTAATAAGTTCTTGGGTTGCTTTCGCTGTACGTTTTGGGTCATTATCAATCTGTACTGTGAAGCACCTTCCTATCAGTTTTTCAGCATTTAACTGAATCTGAGCAGAAAGTATAGCTCTGTACACTTCAGGATTTATCCATCTACTTCTATCATCAGCAGTCATATCATCAATAAACTTTAGTGAGCCAGTTTCCTTTGCAGCCATACATGCCCATGCTATAACACTGTCTCCACCATGTTTGTCAGATGCTGCAATATGCTTTGAATCATGCGCCCTTCCTTTCCTTCTCCATACTCTTCTCATCCCATCATTCTGGTACAAGTTAATCTTGCATCAGAACTGGTAAAAAAATGGTTAGAGGTTTTCTAGCAAAGACTAATCTGGCCGTTCTGTTCTTGAGTGTTACCAGTGATTTGATGTAAACTGTCTGTATTTGCATTCATGAAGGTGTATCTTGACTGTAGACGTTGACAATGATACACCTACTTCCTCCAGAGTGTTCTTGACTTGGCTTGGTGTTGTGAGGGTTTTTATTTTTAACAAGGAAAGAATTTTGCGATCATCCACTTTAGTTGTCCACTGTAGCCTTCCAGGCCTTTAGGTGCTGCTGAGCTNTACCAAATTCAAATTCAACACCAATCAACTCCACACCTTTTATCTAATGAGGAAACAGGCCACATCATAAACTACTTATTAGTCAACTGTCAAATTACTTTTAAGCCTGTAAAAATGGAGGGACAAATGGCTGTAATTCCTAAACGGTTAATGCAATATATTTTTTACACCCCTTGAATTAAAGCTGAAAGCCTACACTTCAATCACAGCTTGATTGCTTCATTTCAAATCCATTGTGGGAGTGTACAGAGGCAAAATTATGAAATTGTGTCACTGTCCAAATATTTATGGACCTGACTGTAAATACTATTGGATATTTTGCAATTATTGGTAAATTTCCTTGGTATAGGAGGAATAAAACACTTTGTGATGTGCTGTTATTGGAAAATAATCAACTCCATGGTGGTAATAGTAACTCTGCTTCATGTTGGGCCTCAACACACCCCCATGTCTTTATCATTGTTTTCCTATTACAGCATGCTCCAGGGTATTTTATTCTATATTCATGTTAAAATCAGCTAGAACTGAGTGTTACCTTTGGAGCAGAGATCTTTACAGGCGTGTTATCCGTGGTTTTCATCATATCCATCTTAACTACAGTCATTTTAAAGTTCACTTCCTCATAGGTTTTGGTTGCTCCATCAAAAGGTAAGTTGATGAGCGCAAGGAAGTACTGTTTCTCTGCCCTGTGTTGCACATGGACATATCATTGACTTTAAATTTACACATTCAGATCTGAGAAGCGTTTTTGAACTTTACTGTACCTGATGTATGTATCCGAAGCAAATATTTTGTTGCACATCTTTTGTACTTCTTTTAGTCTTTTTACATGCATGTTGGGGATAAGTGCATCCATTTCATCAGATTCACACTTTGTGACATTACATGTGGTATGTTTCTCATCTAAAGATTAGCAAAAAAAAAAAAAAACAAACCCACAGAAAAACATAATAAGCTTTATGAACAGCTTTTAAATAATTTAACTGTTTCATCAAAACTATAAGAAACTGCAAATCTACTCAGGAAAATTCAAACTGTGGCTTACTTATGTAGAAGACTAGCTGAGCGTTGTTTGGACCTGTTATTGTATCATTTTGTACCATCAAGTTGTACAGACTCGTTTTGTTTGTGGCGAGATCGACAGAGGTGCACTGTACATAACATCGGAAGCTTCCCCAGTTGCAGAGTGTTGTAGTAAGGTTCTCTCTAATTACAATTTCTGTTCCGCTGTAGAAGAAACTGTTCTCTGTTCCTATAGCTCGATAGTCATATAAATAAAGAAATAAAGAAGCAAGTAAGCCACAGTCCACTGCTTAGCACTGTAGGATACATAACTGGTTGGAGATCTTAATCTTTATTAAAGTCTATTTAGGTCGAAGTTAAATAATTGTACCCTGCTGTACATTTGACGTATTACAGCCATCAGCATTAAAGACCACTCCAAAGACCAACAGAACCATAAAGTAGAGGAGTTTCATATCAGCAGCTCTCTGCTATAAATAGATAGATTGATAGATGGATAATTTTAGGAGCAATAACACATAACAGTATTCAAGACAAAACATGGATTAAGTGATTAAAATGAAAAGACTGTGGCTCTGGTTAATAAAAATAAAAGTAAGATTGACAAGAATAGTTTAACAGTTATGTAAATACAGATAATAATAATAATAATAATAATAATAATAATAATAATGTACAAATTCATCCCGGTTTCTGTGAACACTATGATAAGATGGAAGAACAATCCATATAATCCATATATCCATAATATATTATTATTAATTCTGAATCTTGCCATTCTCCATAAATAAATAAAAGAGCCTCATACCACTTAGTTCATAAACACCTCACACTCACATAAATTCAAATAATAAAGTGTAAACTTACCAAAACCAAAAAGCTCAACTGGAAAGATGTAGATGTCTCATTTCTTTTGCTGGTTTTCTCCCTGTTATAGAACCTCTTCATTTGCGTACACAAATACCAGAGCATCAGGTGAGGAGATGCTCACTGCTCAACATATCCAGGATACAATGCCTCATCTTGTAATACTGTGTGGTTTATTCAAATGTATCATGGCTTTCAATGGTAAAATGTTCTGTAGTGTTGCCATATGTTCTGTAGTGTCCTATCATTACTTCATACACACTTACAAAATTCATAGCACTGATTAAGGTGTAATACTATAACAAGACAAACCCTGTTCTTAACAGTATTTACAGGTTTTATACTGTATTCATGTAAATTAAACACAGTATATCTGTCTTTGTGTAAAAACTCGTAAAAAAGAGCAATAAATACTGATATGACTTACAAAAGGTTGTGCCAATAAGGTGTGAATCAGCCTGCAGTTGATTGTGTGTAATAAAGTTACCACTGAGAGTATGCTCCATGGACACAAGTCTTTAAAAGTTATAAGATATAAAAGATAATTAGTATATTGTGTATAGTATAAACTGTCAGATATTTGCATTCTTGTGGGAACATTTACAGCTTTTAGATACAGTGGGGACCAAAAGTCTGAGACCACACTGAAAATCTGGGATTTTTTTTTTTCATTTAAAATTGGAAATAAACAGAAGGTTTTAGACTTTTGAAATATTTAAAATCAAGAAAGTAAATGTTCAATACTTTGAATAATTAATATTCAAGATTGTTCACTATTTCTAGGCCTTGATATTGACTGTGTTAACTGCTTTTTTTATATAAAAGATCAGATTTTCCTCATGCCTAACTCTTCCATGTTCAGACGACACTCCGATGGATTTTATCTAAATTGGATAATAAGGTTTTGAATAAACGAGTGGAGTTCACGCCATCTCAAGTGCACACTGTCATTAAAGCAAAAAGGGGACAAACCAAACACTGAGAAACTCTGAAATTCATGTAAATATTTCCAAGATTCTACTTTTCACACAAGTTGTTGTTAATAATATAATTTGTAATGAAAATTGTTGTATTACATTAGAGAAGAATGCAAAATTGAAGCATTTTCGCTAGTGCTCTCAGACTTTTGAACCCCCCTGTACATGAATAAACACATCTTAAATGTTTATTTTATTCTCTCTATCTCTATCGCTCTATCTGTTCAGTTCTTTTTGTTCATTTCTGTTCTTTTGATTCTGTTTACTTCTTTTTGTTCCATAGCATTTTTTTTTGAACAATTCCTTGATGTTAAAGGCAACTATTGAAAGGAAATCAAGTCAACAATCATAAATTTTTTTTAATCATAATTGATTATAAAAATATTATTGAAAAAGGACCAACAAATTAAATCAATAAATGAATGTATAAATAAATAAATAACTCATATTAAACTGATGTGTAAATAATTTAATCAGATAGTTTTGCCCGTTTCTCTGACAATTTATTCTTCTGCACATCATCATCATTTGTGAAGTAACAGTACTCCAGATTCTGAACAAAGGTGATCACTGATCACTCATATCATATCGTAGCACATTTTATAGTATAATCAAATCTCGAATGATTGCGTAATGAATCAAAATAGTATTGTATCATAGCAGATACAGTGGTACCATCAAACATCAAATCGTTGCCTTAAGAATAATATCGAAGCATGTGGAAGCCTGGAACAAAGCTATGCATTCAATGCGGATCCAACTTTACACACATTCATCACGCTTAATTACGTATTAATTCAAAACACTTAATTACGCTTAATCTGTGTAGCATGGTTCAGATTCACACACATTCATGCCAACTTCATTCTAGGTCTTCATTCCTACTAATATTTGTAAGTACTTGGGGTCAACAGTCCAGAGTAATGGTGAGTGTGAGAAAGAGGTAAAGAAGAGAGTGCAGGCAGGTTGGAATGAGTGGAGAAAGGTGTCGGGAGTTCTGTGTGATGGAAAAATATCAGCGAGAATCAAGGGGAAGGTGTACAAGACAGTGG
>CM074955.1:3785925-3808753 GCA_037577455.1 Pangasius macronema
AGATGCATGGAAATGGACAGCTGCACATTAGAAGGGAGTTTGTGAGTTCAATGCATATGTGCATTTCAGATATTAGTGGTAGAACTTTTAGGAATGGCCGGTTGTAAATTATGTATGCACTGTGAATAGAGCAGGGGTGAATACATGACCCACCGACATCCGCTCCTGTTCACGCCCCTCCTCCACACACACACACACACACACACACACACACACACACACACACACACACACAGAGCGCGTGGATTCACGAGCCGATCCTTCAGCTCTTTTCCTGAAAATCTGGAAATTTTTAAACCTGCAACAAAGCTGTGAACGCACGTGAGACATAACTGGCGGCGAACAGCTGAAATCCGCGCGCACGCGCGCACTCAGTAGTTACTCTTCTTTTTTAAGTGAACGGAACTGACGTCATGCAATTTATCTTTTCAATCGTGTGTGTGTGTGTGTGTGTGTGTGTGTGTGTGTGTGTGTGCCTTGGTTACATGAAGGCGGGATCTGGAATTTGTTCTCCGCGCTCACCTCTGACTGACGTTTCACTTGGACGTGGCTGTAACTAAGGCTCGTGCGTGCACGTGAAAAAGGAGGAATAAACGCAGCGTGGACACACCCGCGGGATATGATCCCCACGAAACTTGTGCCAGAGCAGCGGACCTCTCTGAGTTTTGGGTCCAACCCCTTGCAACTCGCCTACACCTATTGCCTCCGGTCATTTAAACCGTTAGAGTGACAGCTCGCGCACGAGAAACGTTTTCAGCATTTGATCCTGGGTGCAGAGTAGAGTAGAGGAGAGGAGAGGAGAAGAGAGGACACTTCATAGCTTCAGGGCAATGCAGCCTTTGTAGACTTGTAGGTCTTTTGCAAGTTTGAAACCAGGAGACTCGACATCATTTAGACTCATCTTTGAGGATCTGGCATCCTACAAGACAGAGAATTGATCCAGAATTGTGAACATGGCATCATTGTGGCATGTGATGCTCCGGACACTGGTTCCTTCATTCCTGGTGCTTTGTCTGTGTGGGACACACACATTTGGAAATGATGACTTCAATGCAGAGGTAACTCTTATTGTTCCTCAATTTTCCTTCTCTTCTTTTGTTTTGTTCTGAGGCATTTCTTATGTTATGTCATGTTATGTTATGTTATGTTATGTTATGCTATGTTATGCTCTGTTATGAGCAATCATCTATGTGAACAAGTTCCCATTACCATTGATTTGCTTTATAGTGTATAGATTGTACAGCATTTTTTGTCTTTTACAAGGTGCACCTGGTGTACCTTAATTAGCTTATAATTAGTAGATAGTATGCACCTTGCATTATATATATACATACTATAGGTACAAAATATGTTGCATAGGTGTATAGGTACAAAACATGTTCCCTTGATGATACCACCCCAGCAACAAGGAAAGGTACAGTTTCATTTCTTTATCTGAGAGTGTAGAGCAGTAAAAAGTGTTTATGATTGAACATTACAGTAACTGAAAACAGGACAGCATGAAGGTGTGCACTAAGTTTTGTTTGTCTGTCCATGTGTAAGAGAGATAATGTCTGGACTTTACCCCAAGCTGCACCCACCCGTGCTCATTCTGTTCAACAGCCAGTTCAGGATTTACAAAGCATATGTATATGTGTGTGTGTGTGTGTGTGTGTGTGTGTGCGTGTCTGTATCCTGTTTAGCCACACCTCTTCATCCATTTGTTCTTTCTGTGTTTTCAGTCTTCACTGTGACAGAAACGTCTTGTGTGGAGGACACTTAGACGTCCTGAAGGAGTATGATTACAAAATTGTCTTTAGTCATACTATCTGTTACATTTATTTTAATCACAGGTTAGTGAATAAATATTTTTGCACACGTCCAACGAGAAGTCCTGACAGTTTTAGAATTCAGAATGGAAGAAAATGCCTTGTACCTCACGGTGGCGGTGTGTGAAGTGTGGGTTTGTTCATGGTCTACCACCCTGTTCATAAGAGGACTAGTGTGGTTCGCTCCCTGTCATTAGTGGCCTGGCGCACAGGCAGTGGAGCTGACAGGAATACACAACCTAGTCGCTCCAAACTCCCACGAGTGTGTAGACATCGCTGTGGAAATTGATTCAGTCAGACAATACATGAACACTCAATGAGTGTCTTCAGAAATAGATCACACCGAAACACAGACACATCTTTTAGTTGACATCATTTTCCTATACAGCAATACAGTAAGTGAGCTAAAATTTGATTAAAACGGACGATGATGAAGGATGACTTAAATAGTAGCTTGTGTCATACTCATACTGGACGTGTGTAATTTCCCCCCCGTAGTTGCCATGTATGGACTTCCTGCAACATGTTAGTCCTGTGTGTAATGAGATTATTGGCAGGAAGTAAATGAGGCTTATTAATAGGGATTTTTTCCAGGTGTGTAGGTACATCACTATGAGCTGACAGTCTGCTTCCTACCAGATTCACACTAGACATGCACTTAGCTAGCTGTCTGCATTTGTGCATAAATAATACACTGAGAAGCAGCATTGGACTCTTGGACTCAAATAAAGCAAGTTTTTCTTTGGTATAGATTACATTATGCTATTTTTCTACTTAATATTAATGTGTCCATCTGTCAAAACACTGGGCTTACTTAGAGCAGGGTGATATGATGATATGATATTGATAAAAATGACACGAGGCTTTTCTAAATATGGAAAGTGACCAGTGTATTGTCATTTTCCATATCCATTATTAGTTACACTAACAAGTCAAGTTTATCGCCACGTGTTTCATTTTCCATTTTGTTCCTTGTTCAAAAACGTTTTGATAAATATTGAAAACGAGTTTTTTGAGCTTATTGTTTTTTTTTTTTTTAAATGTTGCTCTCCAATGTTCTTTATACCATTTATCTAAATGCAGGATTGACAAACTTTAATTTAAAAATATTAAGGCATAATGGTGTGTAAAAGTTTAGAAGATATTCATTGATACAGAACTTCTGAAGAGAGAATCAGTTATGTTCCTCATCCCTATTTCAGCCTATTTCAGCCCTTAAATGCTTAAGGGTGCAATCAAGACAGAATACACATCTGAAGCTGATTAAGTCAGTTTGGGAAAGAGTGTACTTTTTTTTTCATATTGAATCAGACAAGCCCATGCAGGCCACAGTGCTAATTCTGAAGTGGATTGTGTAAGCAGTGTAGAGAGACTGATCCAGCCTGAGCATTGTGTGTGTCACATGAAGTGCAGGATTTCTCCCGTGACTGAGGGTCTTAAAGGAGTCTTAAAGATGTGCCTGTTTACTTAAGCTGCCATAATGTCCATTTGGCTCTGCTTACTAAACAAACAGTACCCTGATTAAGTCTCCTGACAATGCAGCACAGGTCAAGCTTTCAGGATGTGCTGACAGCCCCAGCAGGACGAGTCATCCCACCTTGTCTGGCTTGCACAAAGCTGTGGATCAGACAAACCAAAAACCTTGGGAGGAAGAGAACTAGCTTAAAAGGCCTGTTGGATTTATAACTGAAGATGTCTCCTCTTTCTTTGCTCCTGGAGCATTACTGAATTCTTGGGCCATGTGGCTATTGTCATTTTCACCTAACCCCTAAAGGTTACATCTAAAGATAGGGTTAAGCTTGTGTCTCAGCTGTGCTGTCCACATCTCTCAATAAGAGCTCGACTTGATTACAATGAGAATTAGCAGGTACTAAGACAGAATATGCGTTGAAGCATTAACCTTTTGCTTTCTATGCCTTCTTAAGCAACATCCAGAAGAAGTTACCAGAAGAAGTCACCTCCTTGGCCTGCTTTAGTGTCAGAAAGGGAAAGGACAGGGCAGTGGAGGCTGGGAGTCTGCTTCAGGCCTGCTCATTTCTTCTGCATGGTGATTAGTGAATGAAACAGCTGTTTTCCGAATCCACAAACAGAAACAGAGAGGGATGATTTGGGCTGCAGGGCTCCCAGGCAGCTGAGGAGCAACAATGACATGTTTTGTCTTTGGCCGACTGTATCTGAGAGAGATGCAAAAAGAAAGAGGGAGCAGAGAGAGATGTAGGCGGGTGGGGAGAGTTTATGAGGTCTGTAGTACACAGGGAGCCGACTGTATCACTTCCTGAAGGCCAGTCTCTGTCCATTTCTGCTTTTAACCCTTGCCTTGCCATTCTCAATCGTTCAACCCAGAGACCCTGGTTACCACTTTTAATGTCTTTGTGGTCCATTTCCAGCTCTGCCTGTTTGAGGTCAATTGCTTCGACTTCTAATGGGGTCTTCAGTGTGGATGTTTCTTTACATTGATCGAAAGCATCAAAATCATCTCAAATTTAATTACTTTTAAAGCAACTAACTAGTTTTATTGAGACTGGCAACTATGGGTGCAAAGATTTAATTTTTTTCTCGAATTGAATAAAAGCATTCTTAATTTACAAGTATGGTTTATGCATATCCTGGGAATCATGGGTTGATTCAGTTTGCTATAAGCCTCCCAAAAATACATCACTACTACCAATATGAACATACAGTGAAGGATTAGGGTTTTCTGTGTGATGCAGATATCCGAGCTCTGAATATCAGCCAATACCCGATACTCAGATCTATTCAGTTTTATTTGTACAGCACTGTTAACAACAGACTTTGTACACAAGTACTTTTGTAGACATTGTCAAAAAAATTAGCTGTAGATTTTCTAGATTCCTAATGAGCAAACCAGAGGTGACAGTGGTAAAGAAAAACTCCTTGAGAGATCATGAGGAAGAATCATTGGGAGAAACCAGACTCAACTGCGAACCTGTCCTCTTCTGGGTGACACCAGATAGTCTGACACTCTGCAAGCTTCTGTTGCCAAGTCACATGCATTATGCTGGCATGCTTTAAGACAGATTGTGTCCTGTTTTCATGTGCATGACCTGCATAATGTCAGTCTGTATCACACACGTTCACGGCATAGCATGCATCAGTTGATCGGACAAAAATATCAGTAAATCAGTGGCTCCTGATTCGTTCTGCTTGGTGTTTTAACCTAAGAGCAGGGTCTCTCTTGCTTTTGAATTAAAGAACAGCCGCTTTACATCTGCTAAAAGCATGACATATGTAGGATCAGGGACCAGTCTCACATTCTAACATTCCAAGCTCTGTGATAGTAGTGTTACTGTGATAGTAGTGTCAATCATTGTTGGGCCGTGGCTCTGTATCAAGTTTGGCACTGCAATAACTAAGCGTGATTTTTTTTTTAACTCTCTTTCTTCCTTTATGCTACTTTTGCGTCTCTCTCTTGCACTGTTTTTCCATCTTCCACTTGCTTTTTCACTTGATCTTGATTGCTCCCACTCCCTCCCCCTCTCACTTAATGACCAGAAAGATGGCGTGCGCCCAAGCCTCAGAAATAAAAGCGCTTTCCAGTCGTTAGAATCTTGGCTGACATTGTGCTGGACACACACACACACACACACACACACACACACACACACACACACACACACACAGAATTAAAGTCGTTTTACAGTACCCTGCTCTTGAAAGACCCAGTAATGCAAGTGACTCTTAAGGTCCTTTTGAAGGAGTAACCGATTCGCTGGCTCTGGGCTGGCACTTGCTTTGTATGCATGGCAGATGATCCTGTGATAGCACTGAAATGCTTTCTCTTTTTAAAAGCGGGCCTTTATACATCTCCTGCTCAGAGCTGGAGTGCTGCCTTTATTCCACTGCCATACAATAAATACATATCAGAAATAATTCCCAGAGCTCTTGGGAGCGCCAGACAGAGATGTGTGCTGAATAAAACCTGGGAATTAGTGCTCATTTATAAGCCAGCATGAATCTCGGAGATAGTATCATTGGCTTCCCACCGAGCCGGCAGGAGCCCCACACCCTCAGGGCCATGTAGCACTCAGAGGAACACAGAACTTATCCATGGAGCAAGGTGTGTCCCACACAGCATGGCTATTCATCATTTTCCCCCACTCCCAATCCCAAATCACAGAGAAAGCACAACGGGAAAGGACAAGAGCTGCTCCTGCTGTTCTGAATAGTTACCAAACTGTGTAGCTATTTATATTCACTATTTATTCACGCTCTCAGAAATAAAGCATACTAAACGGTACCTTTCCATGTTACTAGCGTGGTACTTTCTAGGGAACCTACCTAGAAAGGTGCATGTAGCTTTAATGTCTCTTTAAAGCTTTATTGTAAAATGTAATTACAGTACACTTATATACCTTTAATCATTTCAAGGTACACTATATCCATGTGTCTGGGTGAAAGATACATATTAAAGGTACAAAAGTAAAAATGTACCATTGATGGAACCACTACAACGACAAGGAAAGGTAGTAGTTTTAGTAGTATGTTTGTGAATGCAGCGTTCATAGAGAGCCATGAAAGTCTTAAACATCCTTAATGTCTGATACTTGGTTTTGAATTAAAAACTGGAAAATCTTATTTTTCCATTATAAATTGATTATGTAGCATTCGGTATAAAACAAAAGCTTTCCTTAGTTTTATAATGTTGCAACTAGTTCACTTTTCCTTAACTAGTTTGCATTGTTCTTTTGGGTCAGTTAGACATTAGCAGTTAGCACTGGACCAGTATCATGTATGCTTATCTATACCAGTATGCTTATCTACTTGCTCACTGTTACACCATTACTCACAACAGTCAGTTAAAACTTAAATGGGCTAGCAAGTGAAAGTTACAACTTATAGTGGTTACAGTGAAGTTACCAACTTACGAAGCCTTTCTAACACTTTTGTTAGTATAACATTAGGTACTGAGCTAACCTTGTTTCAAGGCATTCAGAATCAGAACTAAAATTATTCATCTCCTTTCTAGGGCCTTTACTTCTGACTCATCCATTTATGCCTGAGCCATGTGAAGTAACTAGATAAGTAGTTAGCAATCTAACTAGCTTGGTTTCAAGGCAAAAAAAAAAAAAAACTCATCATATGATGTATGTTAAGCTTATGTTGATGTGATTGATGTGATCAGAAAAGACTAATCCATCTTGAAAATACTGTAGACTCAAGTATTTATTGTGTTTTAGTCCTTGTATAGAGCTACTGTAGTTTACTTTTTATTATGTGTTCACTGGCATCCAATTCAGTGTCATTGTGATCAAAGATTGTATTGACTGATGGCGTCAGCAAAACCTTGTAATTTTCTTTAATTGCAGATCTCTCATTAGAGGACCTTTATGATATAATCTGACATGGAGAACACATGGTATCCCCCCAGTCCATTATAGAATTTGGTGAAGACTTTACTGGGATCATTTCGTACCATGTGACAAGTAATTGTCTTAAAAGACTGCTAAAATTGCATAGTGTAAAACTGGCTTAATTAAGTTGACCTGATTTATGAGTTTAATGACAGGACATGCAAAGGTGCTTCAAATTCCATGTGGATTTAGTACAGTAGGTCTAGTGAAATAAATAAATAAAGCATTTTGAATACAATTAAGAATAATGTGAATTATATCAGACTAAACCATCTGGATGGAAAGCAGTGCAAATGTGTGTCTGTTAACCAGACAGGCGGCCAGTTTGTCCTGTTGGATTTTTTGTGGGGAAGGGGGAAAGGACGGGAAGACTCCACACTTTAGATGGCAGCTATGGGGGGTTTCCCTGCCGGCTGTGCCCAGAAACAGGGCCATCTATTCAGCTGTCTACAACACACAGGGGCTGTACAAAGGCCTGTCTCTTCTGGAGCCATGGTGAAGGAAAGCAAGTTCAGGCTAGATAACCATGCAGAAGCCCTGTTCCCAGTGCAGGAAAAGAGGGGGTCATTATAAAGGCGGTGACCCCAAAAACCTCCCGAGTCCGGTGGGACATCTCCATTAACCTTGTGATAATTAAGGCCAGCTCATGCAGAGGTGGGACGCAGGCCATAAAAATCACAAACTGAGTTTGAAGCAATGCACCTTTGTTGCTGCCCTGATGGCCCCTCTGTTTGGGTTTAGACACAACATTTTAGTGGCCAGTTTGTTCCGAGTCTATCACTGTTTCCATCACAGTGAGACAGTTCTATTGGTAGGCCTTATTTTGAGAAAATGTTTCAAAACTAGGCTGAACATATATTTTGGACATTTTGTATTTTGGAAAAAAAAATCCAATAAATGGAAATGAAAAATAATTCATGCCCAAGAGAGCTTTTCAAAATGGTTTGAAGGAATAGTCCTGTGACTCAGTAGACAAGGAAACGCCTATATATTATTTTCCCTTAGTTTGAAAAATAAGTCTTTGCGGGTTTAAACTTATCCTGATTTATTGTCTGGTGTGTATATAGAATACTGTCATGAAGATGATTGAGATTTATAATGTAAACTCTATAAGTAGTTTGTCAGTTGTTTGTACAGTTGTTGGTTGTTCTGATGTGTCCAGACACTGCCGTATGGAGGCAGGGCTGGGCCGGAAGGCCTAATTACTATAACCACAGGGCTAGAATAATGACGTGGGAGCTTAATTATGTAATTTCACTAATTGTCTAATTAGGTCAAGCCACCTACATTGCACTACAGAGCCAAATCAAAACTTAAATTCCACCATCATTTCCTATTACTGTGATCACAAGACTCTTTTGCCATTGGGAACCCAAACTCCCACGTATGCATCTGGCTACATTCGAGCATGCACCACGTCATTGCACCATATGAGCTGTCCAATCTCAGTGATCCAATAAGACCCAACCAGTAAGGGGCTTTCTCTAGTTGTGTTAGGTATCCTATCAGTTAGTTTGTTCATCGATTATGAACTGTACAGCTGGACAATCCGCACTGATCAATAAACACATATGCACATTCTATAGAAGTCTTTTTGTATTGTGTTAAATTTTGGTAAAGCTGTATGGAAAACCCCATACTGGCCTTCACATGGGGCCTGTAATATGACCTCCCCAGCTGGTGGTGCCTTTCCCGCAATCTGTAGCCATGACTTTATCATCCAATCTGGAGCTGTATTAAATATCTCAGCATAACAGGTGTGGCACACTTTGACTCTGTAATACGGTCCTCTCACGCACAACCTACTACTGCAGTCCAAGCTATAAATGTCTGTGACACTCAATCTGGATGATCATTGTGGTGTTAAATTTCTTTCTGTTTGACTTTTGTCAGTCCTGGCTCCGGATGTATGGATACCTCCCTCAGGCGAGTAGGCAGATGTCCACTATGCGATCGGCTCAGATCCTGTCCAATGCCATCAGTGACATGCAGAGATTCTACGGCCTGGAGGTCACAGGAGAGATGGATCCAGCAACTATAGCGTAAGGCTGTTATGGCATTTATTACTGTTATAACTGTGCTGTTGGCTTGGCTGCATAGGGTCCAATTCTTCACTGGTGCTTCCCATAATATTACCCTTCCGCAGTGCCGATCATTTATTAAAGTATTTACTAGAGCATTACTGCACAGCTCAGGGACTTTAAAACTAGAATTGGTTTAGCATGGCTGATTGAAAGAACCATGAAATGCTGTCTAATAGTAGTAAATCAAGGCAAGTACTCGGGTGAAGGGCTTCACCACTTCAACAGTACAGCATGAAGACATAAAAAAGATCAACTGATGAAGCCCCTTGTAAGTCCAGTCACATTGAATGCCTGCTGCATTTTTTTGAAAAAAGATTATAACTACATAGAATTCCAGTTGGTCCTTTGGCTTGTCTCTTTGAGGACACCTTGAAGGATCCATGTTGAACCCGATAACAGCTATAACCCTATAACCTATTAAATAGGCTTCAAAATATAACTGCTTTAGATAGCTCAGAACCCTTGAAAATCCTTTTTATCTTAAGAGTGTAGTAGACATTGATATGACCTGGTTGACCTTTTCCGTTCTTCCTCTTTCAGAGCCATGCAGAGGCCTCGCTGTGGGGTTCCGGATAAGTTTGGGGGTCAGATCAAGACTAATGTTCGCAGGAAACGCTATGCTCTCACTGGCCATAAGTGGGACAAAACCCACTTGACCTTTAGGTATATGCCCAGAAAACTGTATACCTTGAAAAATCTCAGGCTTGGGTTAATTTTCTCACATTTCACGTTGTGTTTCTCTCACAGTATACAGAACTATACTCCTAAGATTGGGGAGTACAACTCGTACGAAGCCATTCGTATGGCCTTCAAGGTGTGGGAGAAGGTAACACCTCTGACGTTTGAAGAAATTCCCTATTTGGAGGTTAAATATGGCCGGCGAAAGGAACCTGACATCATGATCTTCTTCGCCTCTGGTTTCCATGGTGACAGCTCCCCGTTTGATGGCGAGGGTGGCTTCTTGGCACACGCCTACTTCCCTGGTCCAGGGATGGGTGGTGACACGCACTTTGACTCAGACGAGCCTTGGACAATTGGAAACGAGAATCTGCAAGGTGAGTCAGTGCAAGCGAATTATGAAATGCTTTAAAAAAAATGCCCTTGTAAACCATCTCAAAAGCCGCCACAGCATAATGTATGTTTACAATATGCCAGTGACCTTTCAAAATCCCCTCAATTACCATCTGTGTAGTGGCCCAGTCCAATACAACAATGTGCAGAATTATCATTTTATGACTTCTGAAACACGCAAACACATTTCCCCCCTATTATTTAACCCATGTGAATTTGTTTAGTTTGTTTGTCTGGTTTCGTTTGGCTCTTTACTATGATGATGTCTATAAACTTAGAAAACAGCCGAGTGACATCACAGCAGTTCCCACTGCCAGCTCCCACATGCTGTGAGTGAGAGAAAGGTCGGGCTTTATAAGCTGAGTTTTCCCTCTTGCTTACTCCTGACGCCTAATGACTTGTGTACTCATTAGCCAGTTATTTTGTGCAGCTCAGAGCTCAGATGACCAGATTTCCATAAATCTATGCTGGAAAATGGTTATTTTTTATAGATTAGTGGTGAGAGACATGGCAAAATCACCCATGTTTGCGGTGTTCCGTGAAAAAATTTTCAACAGAAACATTTATTTCAAGTAAAGGACAATAAGAGGACGATTTAGTTCCGCCATCCTATTGAATAGTGATTTGAGATTTGATTTCCCTCCAAAGGTTTTGCTTCTGACGTGATCATCAGGATTACATCACAAAGACTTCTCTGTCTATTTTTGCCCTCTTTCTTTCTTTGTTTGGAGTCACATGGCAAGATAAAGGCAGACAGAGAAACTCTTTTGCTGTGAAAGTACTTCACTGAGGGCTTTACTGAATGCTTGTCGTACCAAACGTGTTGGAACTACAGAATAGAGCTGAACTTTGGTAATTAGAGGTGCTATCATGCAGCCAGCAAGTGAGATCTTATCAGCAAGAATTTGAATTGGCTCAGGATAATTATCATTCGTGGGGAAGCACCACACCATAGTACAACTTGGACACAGCTTCAGAATGGGTGTGTATTTACTATTGTGATTAAAGCTGTCAGTTTCCATTGGCTTTAGAGCTCACAGGGTTTCCTTTGTGGCCAGTCATCTCAGTCGCTGTCACAGCTGTGCGCCGTATTGTCTTGACCATGCATCATCATTCTTGCTCCTTAGACAAAACCAGCTTTCAGTAGCAAGTGGTGGACATACATCCGTGCCCACCAGAGCCTAGGCCTGTCAAAGACATCATTGATTTAGCAGCCTGAGGCCATTAGAACATCCATTTAGTGCTCCTCCTATCTGTCGAAAGCCATTAGCTCTAATATCTTGGTGTCCCTGAAAATCCCTGAACAAGCAGCTCTTCAGTGACCTCATAAGTCTTATAAAGACTCTTAACACTCAGATCACACTGATGAACATGGAGGAAGTAATCACTCACAGATTTTTTTTCTGATATCACAACTGAGGCATCATAGAGACCCATTTGCTCAGAATTAGATCCACAAATCAACCTGAGAGCTGCAAAATGGAGACGGAATATGATTCAAGGCAGTCAGGGAGTGCACTGCCTTTGCAGACTTTTCTATAAATCATTAGTCTTCACCATCTGTGTATTACAAATGTCCTGCATCAAACTCATATGCAGCACATACCCACACTCACACACGCACACACACACACAATTGCTGACATGCCTGAATGAGAACTCAGGATGCTCCGTTCCAATCCATTACTCTTCCTTCTTCACTTGACTCCAGCAACATGCCGGTTGACCCGAGGTCACCAAGACAGCTGAGTTTGAGTACCTCCCTCTTTTTTTGTCCAATCTGTAACTAAAAGGCAAATGCTTGGCCCTAACGCAGACAGAACACCACCATTGGGGGAGCTAGCTTTACCAGAAGTCTCTTTTGAGTAACATAGACTGGCAATACAGTTATCATGGCAGACTTAAAATCTAATTTGTATCATGTATCTCAAACCTAATAACCTAATAATAACCTAATAATAGCCCTAAGTAAAGACTATCTTTAGCTGAGTGCATGGTACTGCATCCATAAAGAGTGATTGTATCATGGTTAATCCTTGTATCACTTCAATAAATAATCTCTGTAGCACAACAGTTTATTCTCTCTTAGCAACACACAAAATTTCATTTCATTAACATTATTTAATTTATATCTGTTCATCTCTCCCTCCATCTGCACCTTCCTTTTGCAGGAAATGATCTGTTTCTGGTAGCAGTGCATGAGCTGGGTCATGCTCTAGGTCTGGAGCACTCTAATAATCCTTTGGCTATTATGGCTCCCTTCTACCAGTGGATGGACACAGAGAACTTCCAGCTTCCAGAGGATGATCTCAGAGGCATCCAGCAGATCTATGGTAATCTAGATAATGCAATACTATTGTTATGGCAAATGGATTAATAGAAAAGGTTCCATCTAGTTCTCTAAGGCAGGGGGTCTCAACTCAACTTCTAGAGGCCCACTGCCATGAATATTCCACTATTATTTGTAAAGTCACCACAGTTCATGTTATTAACTCTGGTCTAGTGTCATTCAAAATGTTTCTCTGTATGCTATTTTAGGGATGGTAGATTTTGTTGTTTTGTCTTTGTGGTGTCGATGCTGAGTGTAAAGTTGACTATATATAGCTTTTTGGTGCATTTGTGTTTGGATGGCTTGACTTTGAAGCACAGTTGTCTAGGGGTAATTGACATGTTCTGCACTAGTGTTATTTTTGAGCAAGTAGCAAAGGAGTTGTTTCCACCCAGAGGAGTTGTTGCCTCATACCCACTGTGTTACCACAGCTCTAGGCCTGTTTCTCTAAAGAATGCAGTGCCTAAGTTAGATTGCTGATACCACTATCCATTTACCACTAGATGCCCAAACACAGCTAGACACCCTTTTGCTTTAATTTTAAGTTATTATATCAGGTTTATTCAGGCATCTTCTCATTGTTTTCCTGTAGGACCTCCTGACAGTTCCCCAACTCGGGCTCTTCCCACTGTGACCCCTCGCCGTCCCAACCAGCCTAAGAACCCACCAGGAGCCCCACCACGTCGTCCAGACCGACCACGCACCACTGACCGCCCAGATCAGTATGGCCCCAACATCTGTGAGGGCAACTTTGATACGGTCACTGTGCTCCGTGGAGAGATGTTTGTTTTCAAAGTGAGTTGGAGTCACTGTACTAGAAAAATACTCTATGAGTGTATGTGTGTGTGTGTGTGAGTGTGTGTGTGTGTGTGTGTGTGTGTGTGTGTGTGTGATGTTAATCTAGTGTGTAATAGGATCTGACAAGCGTACAGTAAGTTGTTATCCAGTTAAACAGGTAGGAAATTGGGTGAAAAACGAGGCCCTGTGCTCCCAGTGGGACTTTGCTAGTCCTGCTGCACTATCTCCAAGTTCTCTTAGTAAAAGCTCAGAAAGCGTGCCAAGTTCCATCTGTTCCAGCTGCACCTGAGGACCAAGAAGAGGCTTCAGGCCTGGTCTCAATAAGCCTCCAGAGGGCTTGTGGCCTATAAAACCCCAGTCCTGGTCTCAGTTATGAGCCATAAAAGAGTAGTTCTGTATCATTGGGCTCTGGAGTTCATCAGGAGAGCAACAGGATACAGGGGCAAGTTGTGGCCTTGATCTGAACACCTCACTGGAGCTAAGCTGCTCTGGGGGTTTAGAGGAGGATTCATCTGTTCTTGTGTCAGATCATAATGTGATTTCCCCTTTATGAAAGAAGCTGCTTTCTTGTTTTGTCAGGGTGTCTCCCTCATGCCTTTCCCTTATAATTGGAATGACAAGGACTAGGTCATATGATCTTTGCTCGTTGTTTATTGATGTCTCTCTTCTTTTTTGTCCTTTTTGCTGTTTTGCAACAGTATGAGAAGAGATCTTCTGCAGTTGTAGATTAAGTGATAAAAGCATTTTGAAGTAATTCTTTCACAGTTACACTAAACTCAGTATAATTCAGCAGTTCTGAAATTGAATATGACCTAAATTCATTCAGGTTGTCTTGCTGTTTGCTCTTGACATTTGACATCAAGTAGTTGAAGTCTAATGTATGAGTTTCAGTCCCAGTACTCCACCATCTCTTCTTAGTTTTGCATCATGTAAAGAAATGCAAGGAAAATCCCCTTATAAAGGTTTTGGGTAATTTCCTGTGGCCTAAGCTGCTAACAAGTTTTCTCCGTTACATGAATAATTAACATTTTATAATGCCAGTAACACAAACGAAAGCTGTTATCCAACATGCTGCGAGCCAAACCCAAACCTAATTTAACACACAATATTCCAGCCAATTGATGAAAGCTGATTTGTATTTTACAGCTGGTTATGACTTAGTTATAATTTCTTGTTATGGATTTAGATGAGTTTGACCAGCTGAGTTCCATTTGAAAAGCTCAGTGTAGACTTGCAAAAGATATGCAGCTCAAGGACGATAGGTCATTTACTGATACACTTAATAAAACACCAATCATAGATTTCTGCAATCTTCAGAAGGGATTTATACTGTCCTTTTTTATGGGTGAAATGTGTCTTAGCTGTGTATGTAAAGAAAGAGGTGTTGTCTGGTCTCGTGGAAGGACCTTGCTGGAGTGGAGGAGTTAAATTTAGAGCCTGCTAGCTGAAAGCTTGGCCTTAACTTTAATTTGGGTCTGGTGTGGCTCAATCTCAATGTCTTGGCTTGGAACCCAAGAAACAGGAGAATAAGCTTGCTCATTGGTGTGGGTCATGAGTGTGTAGCCTGTTATCTTTAGATTGTTGTGCTGAACAGGTGTGTAGCATTTGAGTTTAGCTGTAGATTTTATTCATTCAGTTTATTTATTCAGTGATTACATACAAAGAAATCTTGAGCTATTGCTTTTAAGGACTTCTTGCTCAGACCTAGAGTTTGTTGGTTTTAATATTTTTTTCAACATTCAAATTCCTTGCAGTATTCCCTCAGCATTTGGAGAGCAGTTAGCTGTTGCTTGGTGTGCACAGTTTGCAAGTTTACAATTGACCTTGTATCAGCTTTGGAAATACAGCAGTGTTTAGCAGTGATGGCTCGTCCATAGGGGCATGTGGGGAAGAGAGTTCCACCATATACTGTATATCAGCCATTCAACAAATGTTAATTTTCACACAGTCCTCATTCACAACTCCATACATTTAAATACCAATTAAATACTCTTTTGCATTACTGATTAAAAAAAATTAATAGAAGCCCATTGGGAAATCACGCTGCCCCATGCTTGCTCTATGAATATTTTCATTGGTGGGGGAGGAGTGGACAGGACAATTAATGACAAGGTTTCCAGGTTGAGCTAGGTTAAAAAATACTCCAGATCTTCTTGAAAATTGATATTGCCTACTCTTCAGAAATGCATGCACACCACAGTGACCTTGTTTTGCATGCAAAGGCTGAGAAAAAGAAGAAAACGTGTCTGTTTTTACAATGCCTGAATTTTGTGGGCTAGTGTCGAGTCTTTTGTGTGTTTTTTGAGATGTAGCTAGGCTGGAATCACACTTCAAACAGTAACAAGTTCACCGTATCAACTACAGTTGAACAAACCAGACTGTATGCTGGATAATTGTGTCAGGTCTCAGGTGCCTATTATGGGGTTACTCTAAAAATTGACTAGATAGTAGCCTATAGCATATGTCACGTGTGACAGCTGCTTGACTTAATTTTGCTATATCATTGTTCATGCCATCCTGTCCAAACAAAATCTATGGTCATGAGCTGTGGCTGGTGTTCAGATGGACAGCTGCCTGAGATGTGCAAATACCAAGGAACCTTGATAGACATTCTCTGTCTCTGTCTAAATGTGCAATGTTTTTGCTCCTCTAGGGTCGCTGGTTTTGGAGGGTCCGAAGAAACCGAGTACTGGATAACTACCCCATGCCCATCGGCCACTTTTGGAGAGGCCTTCCAGGAGACATTGATGCAGCATATGAAAGACACGATGGCAGATTTGTCTTTTTCAAAGGTATATTTTTGCCCATCTATGTTCACTCTATGAGAATGCCAGTGTTGGATGTATGTTGGATTTTAGTATATGTTGTAAAAATCTTGGCGATGTACGTCAATTAGCCATACTCAATGGAGGACTATTTTCTGAAAACACCGATAGATTTTGTCATTTATATAGGAAGGGACTGGTGTGTGATTTCCCTTAGTAACTATTCATTTTATTCTGATGAATTTTACAGGTATAGTTAGTGAAAGGACATGAGTTCCCTAAAAAGTGAAGCCCCTAGTCAGGACACAGTCAGAATTTTATTGCAGAGTCAGAGTAGCATATAGATTGGTACTAAATGAGGGTGCTTTAGTTATTGCTTTTTACCTCTCAGTGCCCTTAACAGTTGCCTGGGCAGCAAAGCAATAGTACAAACAGTGAAATGTTTAACTTACATTTGCATTGTGCTCTTATTTTATTACTTCATTAAGCTGAAATCGGAAAACGGCTTTGGCAGTAGTGAGTTTTTCCTTAACTGATTTTCCTGCAGTCTTCCACTCTTAGACAAGTAATCTTAACAGCAACTTCCTGTATAGTAATATTTATTGCTGTTTTTTCATCTCTGCTTGTCCTATCCACCACTGTGGCTGAGTTAAAGTTCTGATCAATTCCAATGATAAACAGGGGGAGGGGGGGTAGTGATGTTGGAGAGAGAGTAGGAACTAGAGTGAGTGTGAATTTTTTTTCTGAAGAGAAATTTGGAAAACATCTGTAGGCCAAGTGATGTCATTGGCAAGGTCTTCTTAAGTTTGGATGCCTGCCATCGGAAAGAAACCAGGGGACCCAAAAACTTGGACGGCAAGAACTGTTATATTTGAGGTGCGGCTGTTGCATCAGCCAGTGGTTCCTCCAGATGCTGACTGCAGAGTTTGCACTTTTTCAGAATGAGAATGTGGAATCAAACTGCGACCGTGTGGATGGTGCCACCATGTCTGCCATACTGTAGAATAATAATAAAAAATGCTACAGTTTGATCATAGTATCGACACTGATGTCTTGCAGTGTTCTGTCATTAGGCAGACCATGAGAATGCCAGATATAAACCAAACCCAAACTGTTGCTGCAACCTTCTCCTTCACTTCTCCACAGCGGTTATTTTTGTTTGCAGTCGAGCAGCAAAACCAATATGGTAATGCAAGATGGGAGTTTTTGCAAGTTTCTGTGATTGCTTTAGTCAGGCAGAGGGAAATTCCTTGTGTTCTGAACTCTCACTTCTTGTTCTTCTTCTTCACTTCCCTGATCTGCGCAGGGAATCGGTTCTGGATTTTCCGGGAGGCCAACCTGGAGCCAGGCTACCCTCAGGAGCTGATAGATTATGGCCGGGACATTCCTTATGACAAGATTGAGACGGCCATCTGGTGGGAACCATCAGGCTATACCTACTTGTTTAAGGGAGACAGGTAAGCAGAAAGTCCTGTCTGTGGTCAAAGACTTTCAAAGACTAATACCAATACCTAGCATGTTCCATGTTTGTTATATACTTGTATTACTGTATTAACAGCATTTAAAGTGTCTCATATGATTCCAGTAAGCTGCATGTTCCCAGTAAATAGTTGGTGTATTTGCTCGTTCTTTCCGTGTAGGTACTGGCGTTTTAATGAGCAGTCGCGTGCAGTGGACCGAGACTACCCTAAACTAATCAGTGTTTGGGATACGTCAGTACCCACATCTCCCAAGGGAGCTTTCCTCAGCGATGATGGAGGTGAGTGGGGGAGCAGGGGGGCAGGGAACTTCCAGAAACCTCAATCTATTGAATAGGGAGAGAGATGGGGGAGAAATGGGACCAGGAAATTTAGTTGAGAGTGTTGGAAAGAATGACATCACTGTGAGAAAGAAGATTCTCTGCCTTTGTCCTGTGTGGTCTCTCCACCATTATAACAAGTTTGATAAGGTCTTACACGTGTACAATCAATTAAGCGAAACCATTAATCACTAAGATTCCTTTTACATTTATTGTATTTGGTTTTTACCCTACAATTTGGGAAGTGATATCAACTAGAGATGTGATGAACTCGTATTTCCTTTCTGTATGCCTTTGTTTAACATCCTGTTTTCCCTCTGCAGCATACACTTACTTCTACAAAGGCAGCAAGTACTGGAAATTCGATAACCACCGGATGAAGAGTGAGCCTGGATACCCCAAATCCATCCTGAGAGACTTCATGGGTTGCAACGTGGACCTGGATCCAGACCGAGACACAGACGTGGACCCAGGACGGAAGTGGCCTGACAGACCTCCCTTCAACCCGGATGCAGGCCGAGACAAGGACAAAGAGAAAGAAAAGGACAAGGACAAAGGAAAAGACAAGGACAAGGAGCAAGATCGCACCAATGATGTGGACACCAAGGAGGCAAAGGAAGAGGAGACGAATGATGTCGATGTGGTGCTGAAGATAGATGAAACGGAGCGCACCATGAACATCATCATGGTGACTGTGCCGCTGATCCTGGTGCTGTGCATCCTGGCGCTGATCTACGCCATCATCAACACGCTGCAGAGAAAAGGGGCACCCAAGTACTTTGTGCACTGCAAGCGATCCATGCAGGACTGGGTTTAACTTGGACTCCTAGGTTTCAACTCTGACCTCTGAACCCTGGACCTCTCTTCCCTTTCGTCCATGTCGGTTTTCATCTTCCTAATATATTTACATTGCGCGCACACACACACACACACACACACACACACACACACACACACACACACACACACACACCTTATACTCTGTTATCCCATGGTGCTGTCCTAATGCATTGACTGTAGTCTATTTATATGAGAGTTTGCACATTTGTTATTGTTGTTTTCCTTCCTTTCATCATGGTTTTGTTTTTCCCCTCTTTTCATTCACTTGTGCGCATTTCTTTTTATTTCTAATCAAGAATGATTTTTAATTGTGCTATGATAAACTGCCATATGGCTTAGGAAGCATATTCTGGATGAGAAAAATACAAGAGAAAACTAAAGCATGCGCAGTACGAAAAAGGGAAGAAAAGGAGTCAGTCTTTGAGATCTTAATAACTGCTCCCTTTACTCAGGATTCAGATGTCGTCTATTCACTGACTGGAGAAGCCAAACGGGAAAGACCTGTTGTAGAAAACAAACTGTTTTCAACACGACTGGCCATTTAGAGCTCCACTTGAGGCATGCTTGCCAACGATGAAGAAAATCCCATGTGTTTTATTGCCTTAGTCGAAGCACTCATGCTATTGTTTTAACAACGGTGCCTTGGTCTTTCCAGCCAAAAGCCTTCCTGTAGTTTTACCCCTATAGGAGGAGCCCCTTGATCTCCCTCGTGTGTTGCTTTCTCTCTATGATCCTATGATACTGTTTGACCATAATCTTTTATTGTCAGAGGAGTGTAGCTCACTTGGTGCTTTTCCTTTAGGACAAAAAAGGCAGCGTACTGTGAAACCACACTGCAGGGGGACGAGAGGGAACGTTTGAGGTACTAGATGCTGAAGGAGGTTTTTTTTTTTTTAGCTGTAGGAACCATTAGCCAAGTGTAGGCTTGCTTTAAACAATGTAATCAAACGCATACACAAAAAGGCTTATAAAAACATACCACTAGTACACTACATACCACTTGAGAGGACCAATTCAAAAATAAATAAAAGGCATTTGTGTTTCTCAAGCCGCAGTCATAATGAAAGGCCTTGCCGAGCCTCTTTCCCTGCCCTGTTAGAGGCTGTTAGATAATCCTCTCATTTTAAAAACAGCAGGTGGGCAAAAACATTGCTAACCTCCCACCAGGGTAACATGAGGCCTTCTGCACCTAAGAAATCCTACTCTGATCTGCTGAAGCATGTAGAGAGCACGAGTAAGCAACGGAGAAGAAGAGTGATAGAGAGAGAGAGAGATCTGTGAAGGTTCAAAGGGAGGTGGCTCAGCTGTGGAAACCTTATCTGCCATTGGAAGACGCTTACAGTGTGTTGCTCCAGAGGCAACTTTACTTTATACACATTTCAAGGGTGGTGCAGAGGAGCCTGAGCTGTGAGAATATCCTCTTGAGTACAACAAGGAAGAGGACAGAGCAGATCCTCATATGGGAGCAGGCTGGCACACATCTGTGGCATCCACCCTGCCACTGGTTATTTTTGAACCACATACTTTGAATGGGAAACAGGATCTGCTGCTGGCATTCGTTCTCCGTCCATTCAGCAGCCATGAGCTGGATCTGACATGTCGCTCACGATCCTCAAGATTCAAACTCGAGCTTGATTTTGATTGAAGATTGAGCAGCTTGTCCTTGTTTTATGTAGAAATCTTCCACAAGAAAGTGATTTGCTTAGCGTGACCTCAAAACATCAGTTCAGCATTGCACATTTTTTGAGAAACAATGCGTCTCTGTGCCAGGGGAGAAAGTTTCCGTGTTCACAAAGGCACAGAGGATGGCGTAGATGAGAGGAGGAAAGTGAGTGGTACTATAAATATTGCCTTGTCAGGCAAGGTTGACTCGAGACCACTTTCATAAATATTATGGAGAGACTAGAGGAGACGGAGGACAGTCATGACTTGCATGCCATCGCTGATGGAGGCCATTCAGCTCCCTTGCCAGGCAGCACCCTTCCCCCTCCATTCGAAGAGGAGAGTTAATCAGAGATAAAAGCCGTTCCTCCTCTCCTCTCCCCTCCTTCCCCTCCTCCTTAGATCAATGAAGAATACACAAACAGGCCTGAAGGGGATCCAGAATTCAAGACGTCATGCTCAGCCCATGCTAGCCTGATGTGTTCCCATACGTGCAGATGTTTACTTGCTGCTCCGCACCTTTGTGGCCTTGCTTCGAGAGACCTTCTGGCTGTTTTGGTGTCCTGGCTGATTAATGTTATCTTTGTGTTTGCTTAAGCAATTGAAACCAAATGCTCTGTCAAGGCCGTTTAAAGTGAACTTGTCCAGTAAACACACTGCTCGTGTGAACTGTTCACAAAAGAAAGGCTCACTTTAGATCTTAACCTTTAAACACAGATCTTTCCTGAAGCTAGAGCTAGTTGCAGGACTACATTGAGCACGATCTGAATCGTTAATAATTTACATGGTAGCGATGAAACAGGAGTGGTTATGCTGGAACGGCTAATAAATAATCAAAGCTGCACATAAATCTGTGTAATGGGAATGTTAGGATCCATGCTTCATTCTCCCACTCATGTCTACTCCTGTACTTCGGCTCAAATAACAATGGACCCTCTTACTTCGGGCATTATTGTCCTGCATAGTACTTTTTCTGGCCAACAGGAAGAAAGTCTGGGCTTTAGGCCAAATCCAGGAAGCTTCCTCCCACAATCGCTCACTCTTGCATAGCAATTTTTCAAAGCATTGTGGGTTTTAGTAAAATATTTCCTGAAGTTGCAGCTCAGTGATTTTTTTTTCAGCTGTGCATTGTTTTTTTTGTTTTTTTTTTTAGCAGCATTGTATTTGTGCAAGACACATCCACACAAAATAGCAGACGTGATTTAATGTCTGTGATCTTTCTCATTCTCTATCTTCTGATTTATGCATGAAACAAGAGTAGATCTCTGTTATTCATCTGTCCTGCTCATTTCTTTAATCCCATACTGTAATTGCTAAATAGTATGAACAAAGGATGTCATATTTCGGTAACTGTAGCCTTGACAGTGTCAGGATTTTTGTCAGTATTAGGCAATCTGTGTCAGGACTGAGAATAATTTCACTGTTGTCTTTAAACTACACATTGACAGTACGTCTGTTCCTGTATCACTGTATCACAAGGCATCTCACTTTACCCCATGAGCCATGTGTCATGTCTTTTAACAAAGCAAATCCATGCACAGACTGAATAATTAATCAAATCAGGTAAAGAAATAAAAGGCTCACTCGTGTTGCTAAAGCAATGTCATGACAATGTTGTGCAACTTATATAGTGCTGCAATTATTTTTAAAAAAACCTCATGTTTATTAATAATGATTAAATGTATGATACTATTTTTGTGGTTTTGGTTAAATTGATTGATTTCCTGACTATCTTATTTGAAATTAATTGGTTGTTTTTGAAATTGTAAATATTGTAGGACTTTTTTACTTTGTTAATAACATTCCGGTTTTGTGTTTTTATTTTGTTTTCTGATGTAGAAACTGAAGATTTTATACATTTGTGTTGTTTGTTGATCACATCTGTTGAGTGTCTCTAATGATCCATGCTGGACATGTAAACAATAATAAATAAATGATCTGAATAGGAAATACAGTCTAATTGAAAATTTTTAATAACAACAATAATCATAAACACAACAACAACAACAGCAACAACAACAACAACAACAATAATAATAATAATAATAAATTCATCTTCAGAAACTGCTTTATTGTGGTTAGGGTCATGGTGGGTCTGGAGCCTATCCTGGGAACAATGGGCATGATTTTAAACAGTTCCCGATTTCTGATTGTATCAGAGGTACAATCTCTGCTTATATTTTTTTATAAGTTTCCAGATGGTAACCATTTGTCACTTCTGCGTTGAAAGATTTGTTGTAAGACAGGTTGTAAGAACTTCTTCAAAATGCCAAAAGAAGAAACAAGAGCAAGAGACAAAAA
>CM074955.1:3808853-3827355 GCA_037577455.1 Pangasius macronema
ATTATGTCACTTTGTCCAAATACCTTTGAGTCCCTGAAAATGGAGGTACTTTGTTGAAAATGGCTGTAATTCCTAAATGATAAATTCCATATTTTTGTGGAACCTCTTAACCTTTTAAAATGTATATATATATATATAAAAGTTGAATTCTGATGTTCTGAAAAGTGTACAGCTTCATATTCATGTTACTTCACCCTCTGTATCTTTGTGCGGGAGTAAGCACAGTGCAGTGCTCCCATTACACTGATAACATGAGAACATACTATCTGTACTGTAACTGAACCCTCATCATCACCCTCCATGATTCCCATCCCCCTACTAAAGCTCTGCAAAGAGCTCAGGATCTCTGCCTTGGGCTAAACTTCCTGTCCCTAAGGAAAGAACAGGGCCTTTTGGGCCATGGGAGACTGGGTGGGATATTTATAGAGGCTCATTGTAGGAGAAATGAGCAGAGAATAGAGGAAGCCTGTGATAAGGTCTGAAAGAGCAGGTGCTATAGACTATATGGGTAGAAACACAAGTAAGTTCACTTCATAAAGTCACTTTACATCAGCATGGAAGGCCCATATCCCAATCACTTACTTGGCGCAATGTGTGGAAAAAAGGCCTGAATGTTTATTCATCTGGCTCACAGCTAATAACGCCTCTAGTTGCTTTTTTCTGCTTCAGTACTGCTGCATTTTAATCACTCCCCCCTTTCTCCACCTGGACTCTTTTAAACAAACCCACTTAGCACCTGCTCATCCCCAGGGAACCAGCTAACCACTATGAGCTAACCACAGCAAGGAAAACACTTGTGCTGCTTGGCACATTTCACTGAAGTTCCCCTCTCACTACGCCATCCCTTATTTACTTGATCTTTCTCATTTTGCTTTTCTTGGAGGGTGAAGTTACTGTATAAAGTATAAAATGTGTAGTTTCAGAGTGTTTGCTTGGATATTAGAGGAGGACAGTGAGGTGTGGGTGTGCAGTGACTTGGGGAATGTTTGCTAACACACTATTAGCCCACTCTCTGAAATGAGTAATCTTCTAACAAAACACAGCAGACACATTCTTTGTTCAAATTTGTATGCTTGCCTTTACGAACATGTTCTTAGTGCTAACACTGTCGACACTGAACTTTAATACCATATACAGGTCAGGGCATGGCAACTATTTAAACCCAGAGTCTTTAAGAGCCCCTAGGACTAAAACGTTGCTGTTTTTTGAGTTTGTACATGCTTTTCTAAAGAGTAAGCATTTTTCCAGCATTTTTCCACTCAGGCTTTAAGCTCAATGTATAAGAAAGAGTTTGAAGTATAGTCATAGCTAAGTCCTGATTTGAACAACTTTTACGCAATGCTAATTTTAATTTCAATACAACGCTCAAAATTGTTATAATGACTTTGGCACAAATTATAAATGTCAAGACGCTGATTTTGCTCTGGAAGAACTTGCAATATGCTTATGGAAGCTTTGTCTGCCCCTTGATGCATAGCCGGTTTACGTTAACTGTCAGGTGTGATAAAATAACTTTGGCAAGCAGGTTAGCGATTGATATTTGTCAGTTGCTAATGTGCTTTAGGGCAAGTGTTACTGCTTTGTCACTACAGGCTTTGGGTAAAAGAAAAAACACACACAAAAAGTAAAATACACTGTATGGTCGAAAGTATGTGAACACCTTACCATTGAACATCCCAATCCAAAACCATGGGGATTAATATGGAGTTGGTTCCCCCTTTGCTGCTATAACAGCATCCACTCTATTGAGAAGGCTTTCCACTAGATTTTGGAACATGGCTGCGGAGATTTGTGCTCATTCAGTCATAAGAACACAAGAGGTTTGGCACTGATGTCCAGCAAGAAGGCTTGGTGTGAAGTTGGTGTTCCAGTTCATCCCAAAGGTGTTCAGTGGGGTTGAGGTCAGGGTTCTGTGGAGGACACTCGAGCTCTTCCACACCAACCTTGCCAAAGCATGTCTATGTAGACCACACTTTGAGCACAGGGGTACTGTCATGCTGGAACAGGTTTGGGCTTGGCCATTTAGTTCCAGTGAGACATAATCCTGTGATTTTCCTTGCAGCCAGACCTACCGTCAGAGCTGCTGTTATAGAAAATTAATCAACACCTTCTAACCACTCAGATTTGAGAATTCAACAATGTTGTTTTATAATGCAATATAAAGTAATGTATATTAACAAAATTGGTTAGAAAATGTAAACACACTTGATTCGATTCTAAACCTGTCCACAATAGTAACCTTTGTGTGTGTGTTTGTGTGAAATGAACATTTGCTTTGCTGACTCTGCCACCTACTCATGTTTTATAATCTTCAATCTTTAAGTAGTTATACGGAACCTCTGAGGTGTTACCTTTGAAAGAGTTTCACTGGCAGCTTGGCTGTGTTTTTGTTCTTCCGCCAGGCAGAATTTCCACATGAACACACACACACACGGATCAACAATAACACAGATCCTAAGAAACAACCTAGTCAGCATTTCCAATCGTTGCTTTACAATTACACAGAAACTTCTCACAGGATTTTAAGGGCTTGTTAAGAAGAGTAAATAAGTCATTACTTGAACAACGTGCAGGAAATACAAGCAGCTGACAAGCACTAAGATGAGGTTTAAGCACAATTCAGGCCAAATCTTTCTCATGCTATGTTTTTGAAAAAAAAGTTGGGTTTGAATAAATCTGAAACGAAACATCAGTGAAAAGAAAAAACCCATTACAGAGAGTGAAAAGAAAATGAAATAAACACACTCACAAGCCATTTTCCCAAGTGTACGTGGTTTCGGGTGAAGTTATAGACTCCATTAACCTACATGTATGAATTGAGGTAATTTTTTTAAAAACTATCTAGTTAGCTAGTAATTTAGATTTGAATGGAATGTTGTTAACTGCTTTACAAATGCATTTACCACACTACTGGACTGTAATTTAGCATAACCCTTGTTTAGCATAACTTGATTATATGACATTACTAGCTTTCCATCATAGTTTGCAAGCTTCTTTTTTAGCATGTGAATTGTCTATAACTCTCACCGACATTTGTGTCCGCTTTTTTTTTTTTTGCTGTCACAGCTACTTTCAGTAAAAAAAAAATAACACATCAAGTTCTTTCTTTCATATTGACTAAGCCAATCAACTAGAACTACCAAGCTAAAATTAGATATATAAAACCTGAATATGCACGATAGCTAGTTAGATTATACAGAGGATATACAATTTATTGTGGATTAGCTAAATGAAAGTATTAATGAAAACGAGCACCTACAAATAACCTCCCTACTCCATAATATACAGCCATTTTAAAGCTTGTACACTGGCTAGTACATTTCCAATAACATCTTTTGCTTCAGCTTATACTCATAACCTAGATGAAAACGTACATGGAAACCATTAGAAGTAGATTAGGTCAACTTCAGGCCAACTCGTTATGAAGCTACATGAAATGCCTTCTTATTACCTAGATAGTGCACTAATTAGGGTACAAAGGCCATTATGTTTTGCCCTATGTAGTGCTCAAGTAAGAAAGCATTCAGGATTTGGCTTAGCGTCTTGTCTGATGAGCACTGTTCCCATAGAAATAGCGTTTGTTGTGAGAAAATATGCATGCAGAGTAGCCAGAGCAACCAAAAATATTTTTAGTGTTATTGGAGCCAAAGACCAGAAATTATTTATTTATTACATTTTGTTAGATAACAGTGTAACTGATTTCAATTTTCGCAGTGTTTGAAGCATCAACTTGGTGATCTGTCTTGTGTTTATGGGTCTCTCCCCATTCAAGTAAACAGACTGATCTTTTATGACTGGAAATAACTGCCAAAATGGCCGCTGAGTGGACAGATTTTGGTGTAGGGAAATGAGTAGACAGACTCAGACTTTGGTTAAGGCAAAGGGACAGACTGGAAATGACTCTTTGCTTTTTTTTTATTACTCAACAGACTCTGCAGCCTTGTCATGTTCTATGGACAGTGAAGCCTATAATTATGTAAAGCAGTTTCATGATGATTCCTTTAAACTGGGCCAGAATACTGACGAGCTGCGATCATGCAGGAAATGACTTTTCCTTCTCCTACAACAGTGTTCTTCTATTCAGGATGAGCTGTCTGGCTGAGCGGCATTCCCCTGTGCCATGATTCTGTCATGTGGTTTACACCATCAAATGTCTCATATAGCAAACAAACACACAAACAAAAAAACATACATAACAGAAGGCTTATCATGTGGCTAAATGAATACTATCCCTCAGATGAGCGCGGATCAGAGGAAGTGGTTGTCAGGGTCAGGTGGCGTGTCCGGGTCACTCTGTTTCCTGAGAGAAAATCTCGTCCTGTCTTCAGCAGTGATGAGCTCACTCTGCAGTTCCCATAACCTCCATGAGCCCAGTCCATAGCACCCTGGAGATACACACGAGAGCGGACTCATAAAAGCTATAACACTTAAGCGGCTCACAAAATGTACGTGAATACATTATTAATGTTGACTCTCCATCTCTCTGCCTCTATTCGAGTTTCCTGTTCAAAGATTTTCTGGCATTACGATATGTGAGACTAGGAAATACGTTTACTAATTTGTAGTTGATGGTCATGAAAAAAATAGGTATGTAATGGAAACATAGGGAATTGATAACAGATTTTTATTACACAGATTACAAAAGAAATGTGACCTAAATATTTAAAGATGTTACAGTATTCAACATACAGTCACTGGCTAGCAGGCAAAGCTTTAACAATCTTCTAGCTATATTGGTCTTGCTAAGACACAGGGGCAAACATGTAACAGGAGGTTAACATTTGTTATAGAGGAATAATTTATGAATGAAAAAGACATTGCTAAATGCTTTATGATATAGAGCACAACACCAGTGTGGTTTCTGAAGCATAATTAGCAGCAAATGCACAGTTTGCTAACCTTATTGACTGAAACAGCACTACTGAGCTCACGTCCCACTTACAAAATGTCATTCTATATCCATTACAGAAAAATTAAAGTAATAAACACTTACATAAGTCTTTCTCAGGCTTGTCAGAATGGGACATACACTTTTTAAATCTCATATAATAGTTTGCACCATTTCTTTTGCTCTGTGAACTGAGGAAAAACTTTTTGTGAACTAGCTAGCTAGCTTAGCAATTTGAATAGAACTGTGTTAACTGCTTTATAAATGCTTTTACCATATTAGTAGACTTGCAATTTAGGTGTATCTGAAATATATGTCACTATAGCTATCTTACAAAATTAGCTAGTTAAGTTTTTGCTACTAACTTGCTACATATGCGGCTAAGCAAGCTAGTAATAAAAAAAAATTAACTAGCTAATTTTGTAACAGATGTATAAAAATGGCAAAGATAGCTTAGTGCTGGGTAATTAACCCATGTTTGCCATTTTTATACATCTTGTTACATCCACATTCAGTAAAGATCACAACATATACTTTCTTTCTGGGTAGTATGATCAAGCTAGAATGTAACTAACTGCAGAAAACTAAAACTTTCATATACTTGTAACATCATTTTACTGGTGAAAGTCCCAAAATGCCTTAGTGTACTTTTTTTTTGTACTTTGTGTTTGATTTTGATATATTTGAGGTATTTCACACCCCAAAATACACTTTGAGAAGGCCAAACTTCTTCAAAATACTCCCACTCTGCTTTCATGTGCACACACTCAGGGTGATTATATATACCAATGGCTTTAGCATACTGCCCTATTGTTCTAACATCTTGTTTAAATTACAAAAGAGGGTCATGAGTGGAATGATCCAGCACCATATGGAAGGATGTATTGAAAGGATAAAAGGATGTGCTTCAATGTAACTGACCACCTTTGACCACAAACCTGTGAGTAAGATATGACAACACTAAGAGCGTAAGAGTCTGTTCATAGTTTAGTCCCCGGTTTCCCATCACAGCCGAATCTCAGCGTGGTGAATAAAACAGCAGGATTGTCTTGACACATACTCGTCATCCTTAAAATGTGTTTTTGTTTGTGAGTAATTGTGACTTGTTTAGAAGTGTTTTTGAGGAAGCATTCCCATCTGTAAGCACTCTAAATGCTCCACAGGATGTTTTGTTTGTGTATTTGGCAAGCCTTGGGCATCTCATAAATGGTACAGGTGTCTCCAACAGATATATTATGCAACCCTTAGCTGAACCTGCTAATGTTATAGTCATTAGCATAATTAGAGAACATTGTAAAATAGTAGGTAATAATTGGGGTACATAAAGGAGAGTTGTTGACATTGAGGTGTGGTGTGGCATGCAATTAAAAACAAAATGTGTTCCAAGACATGGGTCTGTATCTCTAGGTGGATGACACACGTGGGTGTACAACTGAACAGGGGGCTAATAATGGTATTTTTCTTGACAGTTGTTGGCTAGATCTTGATAGTCCGGATAGATTAGGTCATTTAGCTTGGTGATTGTCATAATCCAGGGGATTTTTTTCATAGGTTTACTAGATGGAACTATGGTAACAGATTCCTTGCTCAGAGCATGAAATGTATGACAAAAGTACCTCAAAGCACCATCTCTGTTGCCTGTTCGTGACATTTTCTGGGCCTGCAGCTCTAAGCTGATCAAGATCCTGACCAAGTCCGTCATCTGTACTCCAGAGCCAAATTTAAGGTTGTGATTGTAGGCAGAACAAATAGACACTCCTTTTCCACTTTGGAAACTGGATGCTAACGAGGTGATGAGATTGGATTAAAATTGAAGCAGTGGGGGATGCTTTCCCTTTTCCCACTGACCTCCCATTTGTCCTGTTGTAATCCATCCTATAGTTGTTGATTGTGATGATTCCATGGCTAAAATATGCTCCTCACTGTTCCCCATCTTAACTCTGGTGCTCTCTCTTCCATTGTTCTACTATGCTTATTAACTTCCTTTAACATACAGCACCATCATGTTGGGTTTTGTGACCTTGACAGTCAGATAAGACCTGAAAGACTGAGTGGTAGATATTAAAAACTGGTTCATAATCACATCAATGATTACGTTTGTGAATAAGCAAAAATACTATAATTGGGACTAAAGATGCTGTATCACCTTGTGAAAGCCAATAACTGTAGATTGAATAATTTTTCTGAATGAGTGATGCTCTTTTTTCCATTATACAGAACTAATCTGGTGTCACTGGGCCCAATTGCTCATCATTGTTCTACACAATCAGTGGGTTTTTGTATGTTTTGCAAGATGGTAAGTCCGTTCTGAGGCAGCCAATTTATGTCTAGACTTATGTGGTGATGGCTTTAAACGTTTATGAAACCTATAATTTATAATTGTTGTTGACTCAATTTCCCAGAATCTTCCACCAACTAATGAACTACAAGACTAATCACTTGATGTGTCACATGACTTGTTACTGCGCTTTCATGCTCTGAACCTCTAATCAGACACACACCCACACACACACACACACCTGTTCTCAATCACAATCACTGGTTCACTACAAATACACACCACTGATTTCCTCTCCTAGCATACTCCAATGTATGGACAGCTTCACATGCTGCTGTGGGACACTTTTGCTGTTATGAGACACATTTTTTATAAATTAGTTGATTAGTTTATTGGCTGCTACACGTTTCTTCACAGTTATCAGTTTATCAGTTGTTTGTGCTGGTTTCTCCCATTCATGTCCTCTCTAGATAGTGGGCATTATGTGTTGCACCATTGTACAGAAGATAAAAATGTTGTTCCAATATACACAGATAAATAACAATAAAAGCCTCACTCCTAGTGAATCCCTAATGGTATTACCAAGCCTTTACTCTTGGGTGCACCCAATTCTGATTTCAAACCTGTTTGTTTAGTGCCTGTAACATCTTCAGAATTACTTGCTGAATGTGTGGCACTTAGTTTTTTAGGCTTGAATAACAAATACCATCATGTGTTGGACTATTGGTTTGATTCACACCCAGCAAGAATTTCATCCATGCCATGCAGGCTGAATGGCATCATTGTGTTTCAACAAGACAAGGAGAGAAGTCAGCAATGTATGATTGTGGAATGCTTATCTCTGCCATTCTCAGTTTTGCAGAAATACAATTAAGAGCTTGAGACTGTCTACACTAATGGATACTAAACAAAATTATTGAAATGGATAATAATAGGTATATTATCACATTCCTTTTTGCAGAATTCAGACAGCTGTCTGCATTCACTTTTTTCTCCAATCATCTGGTGAGGAATAACTGGTGAGGAATTTAGTGAAATTTAAGACAGGATGCCCCATATTTAAATGATTGCTTTGTTTACTAGATGTGTGCATGATAGTAGCCTGAACATCTAAGTGACTTCTGTTGTATCTTCACTGTTGTATCTCCAGCCTTTTCTCTAGAGGGGAAGGAGAGAAGTGAGATGAAAGAGGTTTGGGGAAGCCAGATAGAACAACACAACTGAGATTTATGATGTCTTTCTCTCGCTGATGATGGACAGAACAGAAAAGAGTGAAAGACGAAAGGCTGATTAGATAAACTGGGTGGACTGTTTCCTTAGATCAGCCATGCTTAGTGATTTAACTTCCCTTTGTTATAAAGCTTGATTTCTGGAGTTGTCCTTGAGCCTTACAGGTTCTCCAAACTTTCTTTCCTCTTCTGAACTGAAACAGATCATAGTTTTTAACTATTGTGATATTGAATATATATTTTAAAAAAAAATCAGTTTACTAGGTTGTTAGCATAAATTGAGAGTCTTTGAGCTGAAAATAGTGTAATATGGTGTTCCACAGGTTTAGATTTTAGGCCCCCTATTTTTCTACTAATACAGTATATTTAGCCTCTTGGCTATAATTCTCAGTCATAATGTTGGCCTTCATTTCTACAAAGGCAATACAAAATAATACTTATTAATTTATCCATATTAAGCAGCAGAACCATGAAAAATGAAATGAATGAATGTAAAAGATATAAAAAAGCTTGAATGAGTAGAAACTTCCAGAAGAGAAATACTGATGTTAAGTACTAAGTCTGCCCATGATGTTTTTGTTGTTTCATTATAGTTTTTTATTTATTTATAATTTTATTTATCCACAATTGACATTATATTAATGTTGGATCTCATAATGACGAGCCCCTGAGATACATTCAATTAATACATGTTTATACATCACTAGTTTGGGTCAAGGTGATTTACAAGATATATACAGTAGATATAGATGAAAGGAAGAAGTTCTGCTAATAATAATAAAAAAAAAATAACAAGGAGAGACAGAACATGCAAAAGAACACAGAGCATATGGAATATCAACTACTATGAAATTTGGATATGAATTTCAAATTTTTAGTTTATCCCTAATGAGCAAGTTACAGATTACTACTTACTCCACTCACTAAATATCAAACTGTTTTGACTCCTGTTAGTTAAAATATCTTGTTTTAGAAACAAATTTCCAAAACTATATGAATTTTGATAAGTGATAAATTGTAGCAGTTCTTTGAAAGACTGTATGTCCACAGCCACTATAATACTCGCTGGCAGAACCAGAGATTGTTTGCTGTTATTTTCCGATGGCTTCCTGTTCTTGTTGCCAGTGTCTCTTATCAGTTTGGACAAATCTTCCACTCTCTATACACTTGTTTTACAGTGCTTTACCACTGCCCCTGTGTCCAAAGTGTGACATTTTGGTTTAAACATGTAGAAGTATGATGGTTCTAGATGCCTGTAAGGTGACATCTTTATCATGAAGTCCTCTTAATGCCCTCCATCTGCCCAGGCCATGGACTGTACTGTTTGTGCCACTTCGGAATGCAGGTAAGTGCATGCAAAACACCCAGACACACATTACCACCAGCATGACCTCCGAGACGCCTCTTCCCCGGCGCTCTTCCGTCTGCCTTTATCCACTACGACTCTTCAGCCTGTTTTATAGACCTGTTTATTTTCATTCTGCTTGCTAATGCACTCTTGTTGTGCACAGCGCAGACAAACTTCCTCTTACACAACATATAAAATGCAACACTTAACACAGCGTTCTAGGTTCTTTGACATTCAAACGATGTTATAATCTAAGGTTTTGTCCCCGAACGCATTAGATATGTTATTTACATATTGTGCTTTGCGACTACGATTCTGTGGAAATTGCTAGAAATGCAGAGACCTGGAAGCTTTTTGTAGCATTAAAATGTTTTTCATGTGGATTTTAAGTGCTCTCGTCTTACTCAGGCAAACATAACCCTTCAGCTGATCCGTCTCCATTAAGAGTAAATGGCAAGCAATGCTATCAGGGTAATGTTCCTGTGTAGAGCTCTGTGCCATGTCACAGACAGCTTGCCTATGACTCCTGATAGCCTGTAGGTGGTCAGCGCTTTGTGCTGTTTGTGCTCAGACCACACAGATCTCAAATGCTCATCCCATTCTGTTATCTGCCTCAGAGCAGGTATCAGTGGCTGGGAAATGGTAGGACTATTAGGTCCCATGTTTCTTTTTATCTGCTTAATGTCAGTGTGAACTTGTGGACCTTCTGAAATAAAGCTTAGAACATGTTCACACATGGCCATACACACACACACACACACACACACACACACACATACACAGACATCAGTTATTATTTTTCAGTTAGGCTAGGTGTGTAACACAATGCCACCATCTGTATCTGTATTCAGATTTAAACACAAAGTGGGCGTGGCCTACAGTATATACACTCATTGTCGTCTTTAATAGGAGCATCTGTACACCTGCTCATTAGTGCAATCTATCCAGTCAGGCAATTATGTGGCAGCAGAGCAATGCAGCAAATCAAGTAGACACAGATCAAGAACAGTTCATTAAATATTAAAATATCAGAATGGGGAAAAAAATGTGATCTCGGTCACTTTGACTGTGCCATGGATGTTGGTGCCAGACGGGTAGGTGTAATTCAGAAACTGCTGATCTCCTGGGATTTTCACAATTAACAGTCTCTAGAGTTTACACAGAATGGTCCAAAAAATGAAAAAACATCTAGTGAGCGGCTGGAAATGCCTTGTTAATTAAGGATAAATAAATGAACCTGGTCGTCCCATGGGATCCCGGTTCCAATGCACATCTCTAGACTCAACCAGATGCCCTGTTATTCTGAAGAAAGTATTCATATTTGCTTACATCCCTACAACAGACATCGTGACAGAGCAGCTTTACAGAAATCTGGATGTAGGATGTTTCTAATGAGCAACCCAGACGTGAGAGTGGCAATCGAAAACCTACCTCAGACAACATGAACAAGAAACCTCGAGAGGAACCAGTCTCAGAGAACTCATCTTCTTCTGGATGACATCCTCTTCAGATAGTGAGATTAAAACTGTTATTTATTATTCTATTCATATAGCTGTCAATTAGTATTCAATAGGAGCAGTCTTTATGATTACAGCAGCAGTTCTTAGGTACAAGTCTCCAGTATCCATGTGAGCTTATTCACTGAGGCAAGGATGAGGTGTTTTTGGGTAGCGAATGTTTAGGGTATCCAACCATTGGCAGAAAGCGAGTCACAAGTACAGTAGCTTTATTATTATTTTTCCACAAATTATATCCATGTCCATTCATATCCCTAGTCCTGTTTGTTATATCATAGTGTACTCAGATTGTCTTAATAACTTTTTGGTAAAACACTACACTGTTTGTTCACGAAATATCATATCACTAAATTATACCTATTTATATGGCCAACCTTGTCCTGACCCTATACTGGAAATTGTGTTCTGTTTGTATAGCACTCAGCTTGTTATTCAAGAGCTTGACAGTAGCAGATATGAAGTACATGCTGATGCATGTTAACCACAGTAATAAACACATTCATCACTCAAACACAATCGTTTTTTCCCCAGCTGACTGTGCACCTCTTTTGGAGAGATGCAGGCACATGTTGCTGTTTTGCTCTTTCTCTTTTCGAAACAGCTCTTATTTCTTTCTTTTCCTGGAAGAACCGTCAGCCAGTGCTGACATCAAAAGATTTTCCCTTTCAATTCAATTCAATTCATTTTTATTTGTATAGCGCTTTTTTTTTTTTTTTTTTTACAAAGGTCATTGCCTCAAAGNGAAAAACTCCCTGAGATGGTGATAGGAAGAAACCTTGAGAGGAACCAGACTCAACAGAGAACCCATCCTCATCTGGGATTCCCTTAATGCCGGGAATCCATCATGGTTGCTATAAAGTGGGAATTCATCTCATTTGCGTGCCCCGAAGAACATGCTTTATGTTTTAATCCACTGCGTTATCTGCGTTATGCATACATGTGCGTGTCTGCTGACCTGTCTAACCTTCGGGCTACACTGGTGCTCTTGAACTGAATCATTCTGTGCAGAGATGTAAAAGCTTCTTAAAAAAAAAAAACCCTCCTTTATCTTTATGTTCTCTGCTTTTCTGTCATGTCAAGATTTTGCTGCAACAGCAGAATGCGGAGAGTTAAAAGGAGTGTGACCTGCATTGACTGTAGGGGTTTCTGTCTAACCGGAATTCTTTTGTGGAGCATCGTGTACTGCTGACGCAGCCATTTTTGCTTATAAGAGACAGGAATGAAGATTATGAGACAGTGAGTGCAGAATATTCACATATAAACACGTAAAACGGGGAAAAGTGTGTGTGTGTGTGTGTGTGTGTGTGTGTGTGTGTGTGTGTGTGTGTGTGTGTGGAGTACTTAATGACTTCATGGTCATGAGATACTACATTGTGAAATTTGACTGGATTGTAGCAAGAAACAAATAGCAAACTTATAAGGAAGAAAAAAGGAAGAAAGAAAATATGCCTTTCATATAGCCTGTCCTTTCCCCTTCAGTGAATTGCTTTTTCTGCCAAGAGAATTTTATTCAAGTTTCATCTGAGCTCTTCTCATTTTAAGTGTTTCCTGTATCTTTGCAGCATCAAACATCAAACATCATAAATACTATGACTAAACCATAAACAGTGGCACTTCTATCAACGCTACTCTGATTCGGTCACTTGTCGTAGCTACATAGTTTAATAAACGATAATGCTATGACCTCACTGCAGAAATGTAGCTAAACTGAAAGTAGACTTGCTAGAAAGCTAGAAAGAAGTCCAGTAAGTTTATGACAATCCCCATGCTCATGAACTGCCTACTGTTTGGCAGACATTTCAAACTGGCCATAACATGTACTTTCCACTAAGTGTTTCAAATCAAATGCTTGGGAAAATGTGGATTTTTCAACCCAGTGACTGTGTCGTCCTTTGAAAACTCAATGTATCACAGCATATGTTAGTGGATATATGTATAAGTGATATCAGATGGATTAAATTAGAGGCTAAGACTCATTTGAAAAATTTCAACTGCTGTCACTGGCTAACTTGCTACGTTAAATACTAGCTGTTGACGTATGAGGTTGAGTCAAATCAAAACCTTAAAAGGGTGGCATAAATTAAGAACTGGAAGAATTTTTTTTCCTACAGTAATCTGGACACTTGGTAAGTGCTGGAACACAAGGCAAGGGCTAACACATGCTTTCTCAAAGACATATAAAGCCACTACATCTTTCTATATCAAGGAAGACCATCTTTCCCCATCAAAGAGCAGAACTCCTGACCACAGATGGCTGTGGCGTTGCTTTGGAGCTGCAATTTCCCTACAAGTAAAGCGAGAGTTTTACTGTTTTTCCATTTGCCACCAACGTGTCACCTATTGTATCTTCTCACTGTTGTTATGATGTGTCTCGCTGTTGTTACGACGTGTCGTTGTCTTTGTCATTCTTGCTGCTGTCTGCTTCCCTGAGCAAGGAAAATAAGCCTCTATCACTCCATGTAGTGCCATTTGTTCCTGATCAGTGGTGCATATTTATTGGATGTTATGAATAATTAATCATTCGTTTTAATATTCAGCAAAATGATTTCCTCTGTTATCAGGTTTACAAGACGTTTTGACTTTAGTACCTACCAAAACTTTAGTCTAAGTACCGTTCAGATTTCATAAAGAGTTCATTAAAGTAAACAAGTAAATAAATAAATGCCAGTAAGAGGACTTAAAGGACATAAAAACAGTTGTGGACATCAGCACACAGCTTTCGCTTGTTCACTGCTCAGGTTGAAGTTTTATAGGCTTGTTTTATTTAGTCCCTAAAGCAGACAACAGCAACCAGACATCCAAACAACAAGAGGCTCAACACAACCAGACACTGTGGGTGTAAGAACACATGAAAATGACTGTAAGAATGACCGTGGGAAGGACAGATCAGGAAAACAGTAAAAATGACAACAATGACAGCAGCTTTTTGCGGACAAAACACTGGGGAAAATGGTCTATACTCGTGCTAATGAAACCTCATATGTGTGATACTTCAACTACATTGTAAACTACAGTAGTAACATGGTGCCACTACTATTCAAAGCAAGTAGCATGTAAATGTTAAACAATTATAAACTACATTAAAGCAGTTTGCCCAAAGCTGGGTTAACACTGTACGATTATTAGTCCAATTTTGCTTTCACAGACACAAATTGCATATTGTGAAACTCACAGGATAGCTACGATACAATGGCGTCAATGGTGAAATGTATACAAAATATGATAATGGAGAGAAAAAAAATAACCTTACTGCCTCAGCTCTTTGGAGAATGTAAGCAAGCCTGTGCTGATTGATGATGTAAACAGACTGTAGTACTTTTATAGGATAAAATTATGAAAAAAAAGCTGCACACAGCTGTGAAAAGAACCAAGTGTATGATTTATGTATAATAAGTCTAATGTGCAGACACATTCCTACATTAATTACAGCTGTGATGACAATGTTGGTGGGTTTCAGCAAGTCCATGCAAGGACCAAATCACATGCACATACATACACATAGAGAAAAAAACACATTTCACAAGACGTGTGTGCTCCCTGAGTGTAATGCATCATGAAGGGGAAAATCCCAATAGAGGTTAGATCATGCTTAACTCAGCTGGGCTCCTTCCATACGGTTTGCACGCTTTGTGTGCAGTCAGCTGCAGAACCTGCTGCTCTTAGCCTGTGGGTGGAGGGCTTTCAGAGATGATTTCACTGACCACATGGCGGCCGGAACAATATTTTCAGGCGAATTATGATGCCATGACCCGGATTCGTACAATCCTCGGTGTATAGTAGTTACAACTGGCTGTCTCTGAAGATTAAGTTCACATGCCCATGTGTGGAGTCAAGCCTTGTTAGAAAAATCCCAGGAGGGAAATCTTTGTCGTTATAGATCCAGCACAAAGGGATACGGTCACGATTGCCATGGCAACTGGATACTGTGACCCCAGGGAAGTCACAGTGGCAGTGATAATTGCTGCATTGGTATAATCTGACAAATTTCCCTTGCACCAAACAAGCACAGTAGGTGGTAAAAAGATGGGAACTGGTAAATTATGCAGTCCTGACCCTTTCTCTGTAACAGCCTATTATTGTCGTCATCATCATCATCGTCATCATCATCATCATCATCATTATCCTTACCAGTACTATGACTGGGATTCGTTTTCCAGAGTCCGGCTGTGTAAGCCAAACCTGCTGCATTCAGAACAGTCCAGAGCAGTCTCACACACACACACACACACACACACACACACACACACACATGCTACAGCAAAGTGAGCTGGGCTTTCTGCCTGCTAATGAGAACACAGCATTAGGGCAATGGAGCCCAGAGCTCTATTAAATCGGATGAGCGAAACTCATGGAGTTGGCCCCAGTTGTAGCACATCTGTGCCAGGACCACTCTAAGATGGGCAGTTAACGTTCACCCACGCTTGTTCACCCACATTTATATATGCTAACAGACACGAACAAAATCACACACACTTTCCCCTGCCTCTGCTCACCTCTTAATCATTTTTTATGCATTGTAGGGTGGGCTTCCTGCAATTATCCTTGATAATATCTAAGCGCTCCTCTGAAATAAGACACAAGCAAAGCCTCTCATATTCGTCCCACCAGTCTTGAAAATTACTAACATCTGAAATGACAGGGACTGCGCAATCTCTTTCTAAACAGATTCTGATTGCAGACATGGCAAACAAAAGTGCAATTTTGCCGTCACATTCTGCTGTACACAAGTGAGCTCAGCTTAACTATTTCTGCCGAGAGCACTCTCCTTTGTTGGCCTGCAGAGGAGTGCAGTTCCTGCAGATAACACTCTGGAAAAAAGCTTCAGTTCAGGAACAGGTCATTGTAGTATGTTTATTCTAATGGAATATATCTATAATGTTTTCGAATATGTAATTGCATATTCTGCTATAGTGCTTGGTTTCTGTTTTCTATCTATATGTCATCTCAAGTGGCTGAATGGGCGAAAGCTGCCACATACAATTTTCTCCATTGACTTCCAGGGAAATTTAATTAAGTCTTGAAGTCAATGGGACATTAACGGACCCTGTCATTGTCTGTGACCTCATTTTTAACCTTTATAAAGCAGGTCAGAGATGCTAAATGACACAGAGACAGGAGACAAGCTCTCAGCTCTGACTCTTATTTCTGAATCGCTCTGACGCTAGTGTCTTTACAGGAAAAAACATATACATTTTATATGTGATCATATATTAAAATAGTAATATGTGATTCATGGGAACAACATGAATGTGAAAGTTTAGAAATCACTTGTGGAAATAAATTAATAATGTTAAAAAAGTGGAAATAAATTAATAATGCAAAAAAAATCTAATGGAAATAAATATATCGTGAAAAATCACATGTGAAAAATGAATCATCTGAATAAATTATATGTGAAAATAAATGAATCCTCCGAAATAAAATCAAATATGAAATTTTAAATGTAAAAATAAATGATGAAAGCATCATGTGAATAAATCACACATGAAAACGAGTCATCTGAAAAAAAATAAAAAATCATGTGAAATTAAATGAGTCGCCTGAAAAAAGGTTCAAATAAACAAATCCTTTGAAAAAATCACGTGAAAATAAATCAATCGTGAAAAAAAAATAAATCACCTGCGCTGCATATGAAAGGTCCTTATGTGAAAAATGTGTGAAACATAACATCCTTCCCAAAAAAAGCATAAATGTGCAGCTGTTAGTCCAGGGTGTATATCTGTCGTGCGCTTTTACACACCGGGATAACCTCAGGATCCACTGTGACCTTGACCAGAGTAATGACCAGTTATTAAAGATGAATAAAATATTTTACTGTTTCTCTTTTTGTGCAAAAAACACAGCTGTGTTCATCCTGACTATGTTTCATGTAGTCTGATCGATCAGTGTTAGCAACTGTCTAAATGATAAAACATACTGCTTATCCTGTATCAGAGTTTGCCTGTGTGGAAAGGCATGCGTGAGATGTGTGTGTGTGTGTGTGTGTGTGTGGAGACTCAGCGTGCGTGTAGGCGTAGCGACAGAGTCAATGGAATTCATTAGTGTGATGACCTCTGTGGTGGCAGGGGTCGCATCAACTACAGTAGCATGGATTGTCCCTTTTTCTTGGCTCCAGTGGTGAGGTAAGCTCGTCTGAGTTAAATGAAGAAGATTAGAGGGAACTGAGGATGCATACAGACCGCAGACATGTACACAACTCACGTTGCTGAACAAAGGAGGATGTATTCAAAGGTCATGTTTGAACCCAAATAATATAACGTAATACAAATAATCTGTGCGGTCTCCATCCACGCTTTTTCTAGCTAAGATTTTGTATTTCGGTCTTGTTTTTTGGAGTCATCACAGCATCAATTTACCTTTAAATTGGCCACTGGCCTACTGCTTGCTCTTGTGGATATGGTTGGAATAGATAGACACATTTTCATCTGGTTTAGTTCTTAGTTGACAGATTTTTTACCAGTTTGTTAGCATTAATTAAGATTCGGGCCCTGATGTATTATTGCATGCAAGGTTTATGCATGTAAATAAAAAAAGAGAAGACTAACACCTATATAAAACATGCCAGATACTTTACTAAGCCTATGGATGATTGTGTCTTTGACTTGAGCAGAATAGCACGTTGTCCATTTTGTGCGTCTGCTGTAATGAATCTTCAGTCACTTCTGGGACAGCACTTGCATGTGCAAATGAGTAGTGCTGAAAGGCTGGTATTAATTGTACAGAAGTCCATTAACATCAGACAAAATTATGAGCAAAGTTGACCTATCTCATATGCTATTTCAGTTCAGTTCAGTTCAGTTTTATTTGTATAGCGCTTTTAACAATGGACATTGTCGCAAAGCAGCTTTACAGNACTCCCTGAGAAGATATGAGGAAGAAACCTTGAGAGGAACCAGGCTCAAAAGGGAAACCCATCCTCATCTGGGTGTTTATTTCCCATCTTGAATTATACAGAAGTAATTTTGTTTATCAAACATACATATGAATGCTCTGGACATCCATTTTTTTTATTTCGCTGAAGCACTGGAACACGTTTAGGTGGGACAGTCGACTTTTCGAATTCAGCATAAATCTACATTGGCATCCTCTGAAGTCCCACATTGACTACAATGTCCTGCTTATGATTCCCTAAATGGTTTAACTCTGGAGTATCTTGCTGATCTCCTGAAGCAGCATGGCCCATTGCGAGTGCTACTGTTAATCCTGAGTATCACTCATAGCTCAGCTGGAAGATGTTTTTCT
>CM074955.1:3827455-3854950 GCA_037577455.1 Pangasius macronema
ACAGATTTTTTACCAGTTTGTTAGCATTAATTAAGATTCGGGCCCTGATGTATTATTGCATGCAAGGTTTATGCATGCAAATAAAAAAAGAGAAGAATAACACCTATATAAAACATGCCAGATACTTTACTAAGCCTATGGATGACTGTGTCTTTGACTTGAGCAGAATAGCATGTTGTCCATTTTGTGCGTCTGCTGTAATGAATCTTCAGTCACTTCAGGGACAGCACTTACATGTGCAAATGAGTAGTGCTGAAAGGCTGGTATTAATTGTACAGAAGTCCATTAACATCAGACAAAATTATAGTAAAGTGTTCCCTTTTACATTATTTGCTACTTGATAAAATTCGATTATACTTGATATGTAGCTTTTGTTTCGTGAAAACATGTTCGTAGGTTTAGTAAGTCTGTAATATAATTCCATCGATTTCAGCCCAGTTTACTAATGCAGAAAGACCATTATGAGCAAAGTTGACCTATCTCATATCGTTAGCCTCATACCATAATTGCCTAAGTCATGTTTGACCAAATATGACTTGGGCAATTATGCTATGAGGCTAACGATATGCTGTTTCACATCTTGAATTGTACAGAAGTAATTTTGTTTATCATACATACATATGAATGCTCTGAACATCCATTTTTTTATTTCGCTGAATCACTGGAACGCGTTTAGGTGGGAAAGTCGACTTTTCGAATTCAGCATAAGTCTACATTGGCATCCTCTGATGTCCTGCTTATGATTCCCTAAATGGTTGAAGCAGCATGGCCCATTGCGAGTGCTACTGTTAATCCTGAGTATCACTCATAGCTCAGCTGGAAGATGTTTTTCTTATATTACCCCTTAAACTCTGTAATAGTGTTCAAGAGAACATTAGAAATGTAGTCTTCATGGCTATTTTTAAAAACAGATTTAATTGGTTAATCTGCCCTATTTATAATTCTTGAGTTTTTTATTTTCATAGATTCATCTTCAGTCTTCATAGGTTTATAGTTGTTTAATTGTATATTATTGTAGCTTATGTGTGCATAATCATGATTACTTTGTTTAACCTTGTTTGACTTTCAGCCTTTTGGCTTTTAATTAATACAAGTGTAGGAGCAACTAATGGAAAAGCTGACTGCAATGTCATGCCTGTGTGTTCACCTAGAATGGTACAGTCCAGCTCGTAGGGCAACGAGGGCTCTCTGAAGTCTTCACTAACAGACTGCTGATGAGCTTAAGCTTTTGTGTCCTTGTGCAGAGCTCACTGACCATGTCCTGCTGAGCTATACGCACCAGTGTTTGTGGATTTTGTTTATTCCATACAATCGTTTCTAAGGACATTTTCTTCCCCTTTGTTTCTGCAAAGATGCCCAGAAGTCTGTCAGAGAATTCCCCTTGAGGTTAGGTTCCTGCTGGTGGACCATTACAATAAGGGGTTTTCCTGCTTGGCAGCCATATATATAAACACATTTATTACTTTGAAATTGGTTTATAGCAGTGAAAAGGACATTACACTGATTGTTCACTGGATTCATATGTGAGCTTTTTATATAGCTCACATTAGAGCTGTGGAACTAGACGTAGTAGTACTATTGAAGGGAAAAGGAAGAAAGACTGATGATGAATTCATAGTGTGACGCTTGTCATGGCTGGCACGCTTACATCAGCACTCTGTTTAGATGAATGGTGGGGCTGAGCTGGATGAAGCAAGAGCTCCAAAATCACCCAGAACAATGAATGGGCTTCCTGTTCCCCCTCTTCTCATGTCCCCAAGGAAGGCAGAGAAAAGGGAGGAGGGAGGAGGGAGGAAGGGGAAGGAGGGGGGGGGTTCACACTTGACAGGTTTCGTTTTCCTGTCGGAAAAGTTGTGGGTGACTTCACTTCCGCCATTGCTCCAGAGGGACAGAGGGCGTCTCGTTGTAAAGGTGTGCCATAAACTTTACTGTGTCAAAAAAAACATCCAATATTCCCTGTTCACACACTTGAGTGCATGAGTTCATTTAAGGATGGAAGTAAGATCCAGTAACCGTGATGCTTAAGATGAATCATGCCTGTGGTTTTCCTGTCAGTCAGATTTTAGCAAAGAAAAAAAACTTTCCTGATGCAGTTTGTCTGTGTACCTATGTCCGTATAATTTATTTACATCTTTATAATTGTCATTACGTAAAAAAAGCCATATTAAGTTGGCACCGGTTTGGAAGATCCAAAATGGAGGACAAGCTAATTGTATATAATATGTTGATTGTATATAATACTTCCTGTCATGACTATAAATTATTCCATAAATTCAATTCAATTCAAAATAAAGACTGGATTTGATAGTATCTCTATTTTTTATTCATGTTTGCTTCTTCAATAAATAAGAGGATGATCATTAAATGAAATCACTTCACTATTTTGACCTGAACACAGTATAAAGTCTCAATCATGCCAGACTTTGTCAGTGAAATTATTCATGCTAAAATCCAATTCATTTAATCGGATTAGCCTCGATCAAATGTTTGTATCTATCGCGGCTACATTTCGCGAGTTAAATTTCATAGCAAGCTCAATTATGGTGAGGTTTGATACATTAGAGCAACTTCTCTCAAGGCGTGGTCCGGGATAGAAGATCCAAAATGGAGAACACTTCCTGCCATGACTATTAATTATTTAATAAAAAGAGATGGCATGGTACACAGTCAGTGAGATTTGATGGTATTACTATGTTTTACTCTTTTTTTTTTTTTTTTACTGTTATTGATTGGCAAGCTAGCTACCCTGCTAGCAACTAACAGCTATTTTACTTGTGTTTTTAATAGTTAATGGTGAAGGTAGCTTATAAACAAACTCCTAATGTATGAAACTTTGTGTTTGCACATAACTTGATTTCGTACCCCCAGAAGCAGAGCTGACGTTTCCTCATTTTCACTACAGTATTGCTAGCTACATCTAAAATGCTATGTCATGGCTAAATTGCTAAATTGCTAAATTGCTAATTTCTAATGTAACTACAGCTTAAGAGATAAAAGTAGCAGCCAAAATCAACTTCTTTTATCTCATATTCTGCTGTCTACTTTTATCGTTATTGTTTTTTTCTGGTTGTTTTTCTTGCCATATGTCTCCCAAAATTTGTCTGTTTATCTTTCTCTCTTTTCGCACACACACATACACTTACATATACACATTCTCTCACTTAAGAACCCGTCATTCGTCATTTCTGTCCCCACCCTTCTTTCGAGAGAAAAAACTACATGTACGGAAACTGGAGACGGGACGAGTCAATAACAGCCTGCACGTGAGTCTCCGCTCACTCTAAAGAGCAATAACACAGATGCCATGCTTTGCCTGTGAGGTCACGGCCGGCGTAATGGATCCTACTGCCACCACTCAGTCCTATGGAGTCTCTGATCTCACCTTCAAAGGAACCAAGCCCTGCCCGGCCATCATAAAACAGACAAACAGAGAAAGCGTGTCCAATTGCAAAATCCTGCTGCTATTCGATTATTAACCCTGGAGTCCCTTCCCACGATGCCATGCGTTATTTACTCGTGTATGGTGTGTGCAGTCCCCTGCGCTGTGGACTTTACCTCGGTGACCATGAGGAGGGACAGGCTCAGCTATTGTGTACAGAACAAATGGCTGTGTAAAAAAAGATCAGAAAGATGGGAAAGAATGCTGGAAGCTTAGTCATGTACTGTATGTTTACACCATGCAGTAAAAGATCACCAGCTCACACTGGACATTACTTCCCTTTTATTTGATGAGATGTGGTGAATTTGTCCGTCACCACCACAGTGAACTAAATCCTTCTTTACCTAATCCTTGTAACTCAATCGATCCAAAGAAATTACCTTGGTACTGAATTAGCAGGTTCTGGTTTGTCTGTTGCACCAAAATGAAAATTGTTTACAAAGAAAAAAAAATCCAGGGCAGTCTGGATCAAAAATTCAGAACATTAAGTATTTTTAATTGGCTTTTGTACCATTGCATAAATTGTAATAAAGTATTTGGCTTTTTGTATCTTTTATTTGGTATTTATCACTGCCAAATCTGTGCTTTTCAACAAGACATTTCATAAGACATTACTCCACAATTTTGAGTAGATAATTTAAAAAAAAAAAATTAGTTGGTGTATAAAATATGTACTAGAAAATCCCTCGTACTCATCAGGGCAACATTTTCAGTCAAACCTTTTTTTAGCTAAATTAATTTAAACATAAAGTGTAATTTGTGTCCGTTGAAAAATTTAGATGGATGAAATTTCATATCTTTTTCATATCTCACTTTTTTTTGAAAATGAATTGGCCTTTTTTTTTGCCAGGTGTATTTTATTTGCTTTTGGTCTGATAGCTGCTTTAATATTAGATAGGAATAAGCTCTAAGGACGAGCTCTAAGCTCTAAGCTGCAGAACGCATGCACATGGATGTCATAACAGATAATATGATATGATGTAACCCTTGATATGGCACTCTCAACCATGCACAGTGAATTCAGTTCTACTGGATTATATGTTCAATAATACTCATGATAACAAAAGAAAAAAGTAATATTACCTGGCCTTTCCTTGTCCTGTCTGGCCTGTTTGGTGTACAATTCATCATGAACCAAGTGAATTCATAGGCGAATAGAGTTTCTCTGTTTCTAATGAGGTATACAGGACCCAGACAAGCCCCCCGGTGCTCGGCGTAGGCCACAGACGCCAGAATCAGACTGTTTGCCAGCAAGGCTGTCATTACTGCCCTCTACATAACCCTCTCCACTGTTGTTTGTTCTCAACTTAATTGAGCGAGGCAGTGTCGTTTACTAAGGCTGAAAGATGCTGGCATCATTGTCTGCGCTGATAATAATACATTCCAGTGACATTGTGTTTTGTCGCCTCTCTCTCTCGCTCGCTGTTGAGTTCAACTAAATTTTAAGTTTACTATATTGTCGTGGCTGCCTTTCTTTTTAGTGCTGCCAAAACAAAGCCACTGAACACTATTAGACCACAGTGCTGTTAAAGAACCAAAAACTAACATGTCTCACGGATGTCCCACAACATTAAATGTAACTATAAATGGTTAAAAACCATTAATAGATTACAAATTTGTGATCATTGGCAAATTGCTGTGGAATAAGAAGAATAAAACACTTTCCAATAACTGCCGTTATCGGAAAATAATCAAATTCAAGGTGTTCACATCAGGTTGCATCACACCACCCCGTTGTTGATTAATTTTCTTTACCATCTCACTGCATCATGTTTTATTCTTTCCATACAGTTACACGTACTATATGTACTATACTATAGAGTCTCTTAAAATTAAGCTGAAAGTCTACACACACACACACACACACACACACACACACACACACACACACACACAACATTTGGTCATCATAATGTTTGTTAGCTCAGTGGTGCTATACAAAACAAGAATCCCTGCAAGCAGATATATACACATCAGATATTTTGAGGCGGAGTCAATATGCAGCGCAATAGTCATTCAGTGTTCCTTGAACAATGACACATTGCTCAGTTGCTGTGTCTCTCTTCTGTTACTTCCACAGTTTCACATCCTCAGGCTACTGGTGGAAGTGTCTGATTTCATTTCTGAAATTTTCAAAAGCAGAACACGTGGCTATTTCGTAATAGCATCACGCCACAGTTAAAAGTGAAAAGTCACGCTATTATCATTAGTCTCCGGAAAAGAAAAAACAACCAATTGTGTCATTGTGCCTACGTATGTCCGTTTGAGGAAGGTCCTAATTCCCCAAAATGAATTGTTGGTAGGATGTACATGGTCAATCCATTACACAATCCCCAGTCCACCCCCTTTTTAAATTTTCAATCACTTTTACCCACCAGGGATATTGATCTAGCCAATATGGCTGAGCCAGGTGACAGGTTCGCATCCACATTTGGTAGGGGTGGAAGAGGAAACATTTACTTTTGAAATGACAATTGAACTAATTTAGTTAGATCATTTCCCCCAATATATCTAACTTTGACATTTGCTAGCTAGGTTAAGTTGCTACTTTAGAAAACCAATCTTCTACTTAACACTAAAATGTCTGTTATTTTTCATCACTAAACATGGAAAAACCAACCTATTGTGTGTTCTCAGGAGAAGACTCCATCCGCAGACTTTTTCTGTGTTTCTTGTAGCCCTGCTCAAGTTGAACTCTGTTTAAAGATGCTGTGAACATCTTCAATCCAGTGATTATACTGTGCTCTGAAAAACTTATATCACAATATTCAAGCATTTGTATTCCAGTGCAAGGAAAGGAAATGTACACATGGATGTGGAAATAGCCAGTAACCTTTAAGATTCTGAAGCTTGTGACCAGCAAAGTGTACAAAAGGTATGACACAAAGTTATTACAAACTCAACCCTCCTGAGGATTTATTATTTGGTGGTGCTAATATCTTTTGTACACTTTTCTGGCCACAAGCTTCAGGATCTTGAAGGTTGCAGTTCTGTGCATTTGAACATTTGAAGACTGCCACAAAAAAAATAGTTGTGAAAGACTTTATTTTGTAGCAATTTGTGGTAAGTAAATGAGATAATCCTACACGTATGCCAACAGGCTAGGAAAAAGGTCTGTGGTTGGTCAATTGCCATGTCAGTTGCTTATTACTGCGAATGCTAGGAGTCTGTCTTGTGAGACTAAGTTCTCCCAGCTGGGAATCTCTTTATAAAACTATACCAGTAAAAGAGCTGAGCATGCTGCCCGCATGACTGCCTGTTACAGCGTCTCCCCAACCTACGCCCCCTGATTAACACACACCCGCTGAGTTAGAAAAGCACGCAACCAATTTAGAAATTCCATTTGCCAGCAAGTAAACTGTAGCAGGCTATCACCTGCTCAACCTTCTTCCCCACCTCCCCCTACCCATCCCCAATATCTAGTATATGTGGCTATTTATGAGCCTTTCTCTTTTCCTAGCGATAAAGAATAATACATTGTCCTCTGTCCTGCCTTCACTAATGAGATAAGGACAAATGTGATTGAGTCTGCCTCTTTTTCTCTGTCTCTCTCTTTCTCTCTCTCTCGATCTTTCTCCCCCTGGTGAAGGAGGAGTCATCCATAGACTGTTTTAGCTAATTTAATAAAAACCCCATCAGCGTAATGGAGCCAGTTCATGTGGACTGACAAGGCAGCAGAGTACCTCCCCCTCTCCTCCCTTCTAGAGCGCCATGGGAACATCGAGACAAATGTGGAAAAAAAAAGGAGAAGGAAGATGGAGTGGAGCTGTGTTATAAAATGAAATCAGTGATGACTAAGCCCTATTTCTATTATCTATTCCCTGTTTGTCCCTGTAGGATTATGTACTGGCTGTCAGTTCGCTCACACACACGTGCCAACAAATACTGCCTCCTGAGTAGTGCTTCTTGGTGTGAGTTAGCATGGAAATGCTAACTGCTGTCTTTCCATACCTTTTCCCCTTTGCTTCANCCCTGACTTCTTTCCTGGCCTTAGAATGCACCATTTGGCTGCATGCAAATTTCTATGGGCCATCACTCTTAGGTGAGCTTAAGCTATCATATCAATGTGGATCATAAAGAGAGCACTTAGAATTAGTGTGTATACCTCTCAGCTAATGAAACAAGCTGTCGAATACGGCAAATATTTCACACGTTCTAGGAAGATAATACTTCCAAAATTATAAGAGTAAGCTACTGAATTCTTGATACTGATCAGTCAGAAAGTGTTAATTTATTTTCTATAACAGCAGCTCTGACAGTAGTGCAAACTGTAAGGCAAATCACAAGTTTCTTTTAATGCACTCATTCTCATACTTTATCATTTCTATAGATACAACTTGTTCGTAGGATGGGCGTGGCGGATGCTCCATATATTCTAAGAATAATAATAAACAGATTTAAAAAAGTGCTGCTGATGATAAAAATCCAGTACTTGTAGTTGAGTGGAGGCTGAATTCTGGCAATGGTGGTTAAAAAGATGGCTGAGTTGCAGCATTTTGACATCTGTAAACAAGCTAAGATTTGGAAATCTATGCCACTCCATTCTTTGTGATATGTGGGCTGCAAGAAAATGCCGGATGTGGCCCAGGTTTAAAATTGCGATCTGTGTAGGAGAGTCTAGGTTAAGTTCAGCCCATGTAACATTTTCTATATAAAAGTATTTGAAGCCTTAGTGGTGGCCGAAACTAATTTTATATTAATCATTAACACATTTTTACCCAATAGACTTCACACCCTATGTTTGCATACCTCCACTTTTCCATGTTTGTCAAGTATCATGATGTCACTGGTGTGAGTCGCCCAAAGAAATATAAATAATGGGGAATTTCCCACCGCANATTTCCCACCGCACAGCTGACATAAAAGAGTTGGGCTGAGTGACAAACTTCAAAATTATGCTAGAAGTTTCATCTACTTGCTTTGATGTTCTAAATTAGACAGTTCAATGTAACCTGGATAAATGAAAACCTCCAGAGACGTTAGAGAACTACTAACACTCATTCCCTATGTGGTGGAAGGAAAAGGACACATGGAGACAGACAGAGTTGACGGACAAAGGCTGCATGGTCAGCAGGAGCGGTTCTTAGCATAAGTGACATAAGCAGCTGTCTACATTTTAACAAGCTTTAAAACGTATGTCAAAAACCACGCAGTTAGTTTGTGATTCAAAATTGCCATTGACACCCTGCTTTATGGCTCCCACAGAATGGAGGATACACATGGCCTATTTCAGACAGGATGTGCAGCTAACATAATAATAATGTTGTGGTGCAGATAATCTGAGATGACTTCTGGTTCTATGAAACTGGAATCCTGTTGTGCAGCTGGGTTCGAATATAACCTTTGGTTAAAATTTGGTGTCCGTTGGTAGAAGCATGGAGCTCCAAAGGGCACTGGAAAGCAGGCATGGTTCTCTGTGGCTTGGTGGTTGTGCGGAGATTGTTAGTAACGTTAACGCACAAAACTCCACAGACACAGACACTGATAACCTGGTTCAGCATGAAATGTGGGTAAAATGGGGCACCAAATGTGCTAATACCAGGAGTGAGGGTCAGTAGGGCCATTTCAGAAACTATATTTCCAATAGCTCTTGGAAAAGCTATGGAAAAGCTCCCTGCCTGACAATTCTGGCACTAAACTGTTTGTTAGGCTTCGGGTGACCCTGGAAACAAACCACACATCTCTCTCCATGAAGCATTCCTTCCAGCCAATGCACAACCAAGTTTAGAGTGTTGAAAATACACCCTGAGAGAACCATATATATACACACATGCATGGATTTCATCTATTATTTGCCTCTAGGTTATTCTTGGTTACTGTTGTTAATGATAGCTTGTTGTCATCAACAAACAGAATTATTCAGATGGAAATACGAGGCTGGGATTACATTTGGCAGCAATAAAATGCTCTTGGAATCCATTAAATATATGCCAACTGCTGTCAGCCACACATACTGGAACTGATGGCCAAAGAGGTATAGAAATATTAGGTTGTATTCTGATGAGGGGAAGAAGATGAAGAATGAAGGGAGGAAAAGTGTCACTTGGCTGTTGGGAGTGATTAATTGCCCAGGGATTTCCCAACAGTTTTTCCTGCTTATGGGTGAAAGCAAACCCACACCCTTGACCCTTTAGGAATGTAGGTATATAACGTATAATGTAGAATATGTAACAAGAACACATAGTGGTTCCATCATAGTGAGGAGTCAACCAAGAGTCTGATATGTTGGTCTTTCATAGTCAGCCAGACATGTCCTTGAATACCAAAGGTGTCTGGAGAAAATCAGAATTTTCTTCTACACTGTCTTATTTCCAAACAATAAAACACATATATGCACTGCAAGTCCCCAGTTAACAGATGATTCCAGGCCAAATATGGTGGAGTTTGGACACACACATAAGAATCTGTTATGGTAATGGAAAGCATACCATCTACAAAAAAATTGGTACAGCTATAAACAGCCACATTTAGGGTCTTCATGGTATTTGGAATCATGGCCAAAAATGGACCAAACACACCCAACCATATCTAATGCTTTGGCAACATAAAGGCAGAGTTGTGGTTGAGGCAGATTCCAGTGGGGTCATTTCTGTTATTCCACTGGTATGTGGGTCAGATGAAAGTGGAAAATGTGGACTAGTACCACGATATCATTGTTTGTTTTTCAGGTACACTCTGCAGTGACATTAAAGACCATTTCACCATAATGGCCATTTGACAAGTATCATACTGAAGAACACTAGGTAAACACTACTGATTTTTTCCAAGACACAATGTCTTGTCTTTGATCTTATCCACGCAATAAAATATACACAAAACATAACGTACCCAAATCCTGAGTCTTTTAGCATCTGATCATTTTCATCTGATGATTAGACTGATCTTTTTGGCATATACCTAATGGCAGTATTCCCAAGATTGCAGATTATTCCAGGACAAATATGGTTGCGTTTCGACACATAGTAACTGGTTATGGCAACGGCAAGTGTTTTGTTAACCAAAAGGCTGCCCAGCTTTAAGCAGCCACATTCATAGCTTCATAGCTTTTGGATATGGGAAAAGTGGTCCAAAAGCAAATAACCTGAGCTACTGCATTGGCAGGATTTTCATTTTTGGATGAAAGTGTTCAAAAGTCAGTCTTTTGGTCCAAATCAGGCCAAAAATTTCAGTCTAATCAAGGTGGAGTTTGAATTAAGTCATCCCATGGTGATATGTTGGTCTGATGAACGTGATAGGTGTGGGCTGGCATTGGACATTCACTCGTTTACCCATATGACAATTATTCCATTGAATAATTACTTAATCTACTCGATCAAAACTTTCCCCAAAATCACTGTATTATAGGTGAGTATGGGTACTCCAGTTTCCTCGCACCTCCCAAAACATGCTGAAAAGTGAATTGCCTATGCTAGGTGTAAAAGAGTGTGCAAATGTGTGGGTGAATGGTACCCTGCAATGGACGTGTATCCCATCCAAGGTGTTAACTGGCTTCATGCTGCCAATTCATTGAGTTTATAACTTTGCTATGATCTATAATGCCTCACCATATCTAATTATTAGCATGCTTCATTGCTGTTAAATACAATTGGCAATCCACTGGACATTTAGGAAGTTCCTAAAGATATTCACTAATCATACATTCATCCCCCTGTCCTGGTCTTCATTGACCTTCCCTCTTTCCCAGCTGACTTTAGTCCTGTCCAGTTATGTTTTTGAAAGGATATTGTACTCCACAGAGACCAAGAGACCAAGACACAGCTGGCACCAGAACAAATCTGCTGAAGTAACACTAACATCACACTTCATGAACAGGATGTTGCCCCTGAGTATGGAAGTGATTTGAATCATCTGCTGTGGCCTTTGCAGTCATTGGATCTCAACCAATTCAAAACCTGCAGGAGATTTTGGAGAACACTTTCTTCCACCATCATCAAAACGCCAACTGAGAGAACATCTTTTGGAAGAATGATGTTCGTCTTTCCAGTACTGTTCTAGAGGCTTGGAGAATCTATGCCAAGTTGGAATGAAGCTGTTCTGGCTTAACATCTAACCATCCCTCTTCATGTTGCTTTTTCCTTTATTTTATCTGTACATGGAAATGTATGCATTGGTCTGCCATGTCTGGAGGATATGGCAGGGTGGAAGGAAAAGAAAGGTACTCTGAAATAATACAGGATATGGGCTCTCTGGACTATGGGAGAGGGAAGAGGAAAGCCTTGGTGTGTATGTGTGTGTGTGTCCCTGAGGAGACATCATTGGCCCTGAAAGAACCAGCCTGTCTCTGACTCAGCAAAGCCAAACTTGGCCTCAGTAGATTCCTATTCCATCTAATATTTTGCCCAATAGGTACTAAGATTATGGCTACTGCTATGCAAATACTTTGATGTCATATATTCAGAAGAGTATCAAAGAAAAATCTGTTTCCATCACATCCATAGAAAAAGATTTATTTATTTATGTATTTATTTATGTATGTACTTATGTATGTATGTATGTATGTATTTATTTATTTACCAACCAAATATATTCTTGGTTTGTCCATCTGGAGACACCCCAAGTTCCATATAGACCCCTACAACAGAGGGTTTCCTTTTCAGAAAAGGTATCAAAGTATCAAGACTTAACCATCTGAGGAACCTGCTTTTTATCATTCTTTTTAACTAGCATGTAGTCGTTTAATGATTCGCCATATTTTCCATTCCAGACAAGTGTGCCAAGTGTTTCTGTGATTAATCTTTCATTCATTCATCGATTTATAGTAACTGCTTTATCCTGTTCTTGGTCACAGTAGATCCAGTGCTTATCCCGGGGAACACTGGCTGCGAGGCAGGAATACTCCCCGGTTGGGACCCCAGTCCATTAAAGGGCACCTTGCACACACACTTTCACACACAGACTCATACCTAGAAGGTAATTTAGTGTAGCTGATTGACCTACTGACATACACACATTTATAAATACAGTCAAACATACATCATAAATACAGTTGGATTAAAATGCAGCTAATTTACACTGGGAGCAACAACCAAAAATTACTATTTTGAAGTCAATTCAAATCAGTAGAGTAGCAACAATGTACAGGATGCTAGATGGAATACTTGCCTGACCTTAGAGAAGACAAAAACTATGGTTTCATTGTTTCTGTGTGTCTCAAGGACTACAAGATGGCGTGTGGCCACCATTCAAAGCTGCCACTGGGACATAAATCCCCTGGCACTGAAGCAGCCCAGAAATGTAAGGTGTGGAGGCAAAGTCCTATCTGACTGAGTGTATTTAAGAATGGACCTCACGCAGAGGAGGCTGCGTTGGCAGACCCATTCGCTGCTGATCGATGGACCGCCAGGACATCAGCAGACACGGTGATGTTTTATTTCTGTCCTGCACTGAATAAATCGTGGGTGAAGGCAGGCTTGTCCTTCAAAGGACGTACAACACGAAGTGAGCCTGGCATGCTCATAAAGCAAAAGTGGCAGCTCTGTCCGAGGCTGTCTGCTGAGATTCCTCTGTGGTGAGGTCACATGATCTAAAGTTACTTTAGATGCCACAGGATCATTGTGCATTTAAAGATTAGAGTGTTTTCAAGATGGCGCCATCCACAGCAGTTTGGTCTCTGCTAATATGTTACTGTATACAAACTGTCTCTGGTGACACAAAAGTGAGTACATAAAACAAGAGAACAGTGGTGAGCAATTCAGACCGACTTAACAGCGTTTTTAATCCTAAATAATNCCTTAAGTTCTTTCTTTCAAATGTACAATACTGACAAATAAATACAAACAGTAGCTCCATGCTGAACTAGCTCTATAGGATAGCATTAAAAACTGCATGTATAGCAATTCAGGCGGTGAGTAAATTCGAAGCAAAAATATGATGTGTGTGAAATCAGCCTCAGAAATACAAGCTTAAAGAAGTACTGTTATATTGATTCTGATTGGTTAGAAGGTGCTGATTCATTTTCTGTAACAGTAGCTCTGACACTAATGCCAGTTGCATGGTTTATATTTATGGTCTCTTTCTAACACATTGCTATTTTTATAGTAAAACTTACTTGCATGGTGGAGCTCCACATAAACGTTTTTTTTTTTATTTTAAAAAAAGTGTAATTGTTATATGGATATGGTGAAGTTTTCTGCAAGATGTTATGTAGCGGTATTGGAAAGAGTCGTCAGTGTCAGAGCTGAAATTCTGAGTTAAAACTGTGACTTTAAGTTGTCTGACATGGAAAAGTCTTCAGTACTTCAGTACATAAATATTGGTTTAAAATGACATGTTCAAGGGTACTTTAAGGAGTTTCTTTTTCTCTGTTATATTAGCTAATAATGCTGCTTCATGGAAGTCCAGTTTGGATGTGAGAAGAGTCCAGTTCATGCCAAAGCTGTTGCTATTCTGGGTTGAGAGGTGCGCTGGCACAGGCCTCACTGACCTTTCTGCCCGTTTCCTTTGCCAACTTTTGCGGGTGAGTTTGGGTTCTGTTTTCTCTCACCAGCTCTCTGCAGACAGCTGGCCATCGCCTCTGCACACCCCACACCACGCTTCCCCACCCATTGTAGGCCAAATATGTCTATCAGTCACTGTGGCAACTGGCAGACATGTGTCAGTGCTCTACCTCCCTCAGGAACCTCTCCACCTGTTCCCCACTGCGAGAGATGAAGACAGAGAGAGAGATAGTCAGTGGGAGGAGAGAGATATGCAGTGATAAGGTGGGGGGGGGGGTGGAACACACCCTAAATATGACCCCTTGTACATCAAAATGAAGAGACAGCTGATACTCGCTGTGACGCATTACAGCCGGGCAAATATGTGTGAACTGGTGTAAAGGAATGTGTGCTGGATGTGCGTGCGTGTGGTACGACGCATGTGAGTTAATGCTCAAGGAAAACAGAAATATATCAACCAAAATGTGTGTGTCATGAAGATTTTTATGTGATGCCTGACTTCTTTACATCATCCCATAAACATTCACCTTCTGCAGTGATGATCAATGTGATCTATGTGTTACTGATTACTGCACAGCAGACAGTAAGTCAACAGAGTAATGTTCAGTGCCAGGTACAGAGAGAAACTCAATGAGACAAGGCCGTACTTTTCCCTTCACACTCACTCACTACTGGCAGGTACTGTACCATTTATTACAGTCTAAATTCACTTCCTCCAGTCTAGTTATGTCCACTGTGTCAAATCCTACATTCATAATAACAAGCGATGAAATAGCAGATGAGCATTCTTTTTGTATGTATGTGCAGGACAAGGAGCCACAATTTCAGTGACAGCAAAACAACAGCTCAACAAATGTTTCTGTTCAAATTAGGTATGACGATGTAAAGCTACAAATCAAGATGAATGATTCCTCAGATCAATCCTATTTGAGCTAACTTTTTTTTTCAGTTTTGTCTTCCTACAATCCTGCAATTAATTCTCATTTGCTATTTAACACAGAACTATGGAAAGCATTAGATATGATTGGTAACCATGGTTTCATCCTATCCTATAATATACAGTATGTGCTTTTGGTAGCAACATTATGAAGAAAAGTAAAACTTGAAAGTAGCAGAGCTCATTGGTGGTTCTGTTGAGTATACATAGCTAGCACAATTAGTTAGCTTTGCTAATCTGCCAGCAAAGCTAGTATGAAGCTGAGCGCTCAACATGTTGATATACACCAATCAGCCATAATATTAAAACCACCTGCCTCATATTGTGTAGGTCCCCTTTGTGCCACCCAAACAAATTTGACCCATCGAGACTCCACAAGACCTCTGAAGGTGTGCTGTGGTATCTGGCACCAAGACGTTAGCAGCAGATCCTTTAAGTCCTGTAAGTTGTTATGTGGGGCCTCCATTGAGTCATCTGATTTGTTTGTCCAGCACATCCCACAGATGTTCGATCGGATTGAGATCTGGGGAATTTGGAGGCCAAGTCGACACCTTGAAGTCTTTGTCATGTTTCTCAAACCATTCCTGAACAATTTTTGCAGTATGGCTGGGTGCATTATCCTGCTGAAAGTGGTCACTGCCTTTAGGGAGTACTGTTGCCATGAAGAGGTGTACTTGGTCTGCAACAATGTTTAGGTAGTTGGTATGTGTCATAGTAACATCCACATGAATGCCAGGACCTATCACAATGCCTCTGCTGGCTTCCCATAGTGCTTCCTGGTGCTATCTCTTCCCCAGGTATGCGATGCACACGCACTAGGCCATCCACATTATTTAAAAGAAACCATGATTCATCAGAACAGGCCACCTTCTTCCATTGCTCCATGGTCCAGTTCTGATGCTCACGTGCCTATTGTAGGAGCTTTCGGCAGTGGACAGGGGTCAGCATGGGCACTCTGACCGGTTTGCAGCTACACAGCCCCATACGCAGCAAACTGTGTGCATTGTGTGTTCTGACACTTTTCTATCATAGCCAGCATTAACAGTCAATTTGTGCTACAGCAGCTCTTCTGTGGGATCAGACCAGACATCCTTTGCTATCCTTTGCTCCCCACGTGCATCAGTGAGCCTTGGGCGCCCATGACCCTGTTGCCAGTTCACCAGTTGTCCTTCCTTGGACCACTTTTGGACTTTTGGTAAATATATAGACATTATGAACAAAAATACATCTTGGAAGGAAGTAGCAGAGACTTAAAGGATCTGCTGCTAACATCTTGGTTCCAGATACCACAGCACACCTTCAGAGGTGGAGACTGTGGAGTCCATGCAAAAAGCTGTTTTATCAGCACAAGGGGGACCTACACAATATTAAGTAGGTGGTTTTCGGGTAGTCGTGGCCTAATGGTCTGAGAGTCGGACTTGTAACCCGAAGGTGAACCCTGAAGGTCGTGGGTTCAAGTCTTGGGTCCGGCAAGGATTGTAGGTGGGAGGAGTGAATGACCAGCGCTCTCTGCCAACTTTAATACCACGACTGAGGTGAGACCCTTGAGCAAGGCAACGATCCCCCAACTGCTCCCCAGGCGCCGCAGCTAAAATGACTGCCCACTGCTCCAGGTGTGTGTTCACGGGTGTGTGTGTTCACTACTGTGTGTGCGCTTGGATGGGTTAAATGCAGAGCACAAATTCCGAGTATGGGTCACCATACTTGGCCACAAAGTCACTTCACTTCATGTCACTGGTTTTAATGTTATGGCTGATTGGTGTAAAATATACATATAGCGGTTGCTACATGCCCACAAGAAGCAAACTATGGCATGAGTGAATTTTAGCTTGCTAGTGTGAATATAGGGTTATAATGCTTTTCCACCTGAATCTGTTGGTGCAGTACAATTACTAATACAAATCAATAACTTTCTGTAGCTGGCCTCACCTCCACCAATTTCCATGGTTTCTAACAATGCTTTTCCACTAGAACATGTTAAGATGTGGTTAAGTTACCAATCCAAGTAAACCTTGGTTGAGTTCCTGTGTCTTGAAGTGAGAATTGTCTGATCCTTTCTAAATCTGTTGCTATTCCAGGCTGAGGGTTGTGCTAACTCAAGCCTTGTTACCCTCACTTTGCTTTGCCAACTGTATTGGTTGTTTGGTCTCCATTTTCTCTCACCATAACATAATGGTACTGCTGAAAGTACTGGTGAATTTTCTTGAGGTTGTAGAGTGGAAACTAGCAGGGGTGAAAATTGTCCAGGTGAGCAAATATGCCCACTATCAAGGAGAGCAAAATTTCCACTGGAGGCCCTGGTGACTAACGATATGCTTGAGTACCCAACAATAGTTATAACTAATTACTTGTTAAGTAACCACTTAATTATTTAAGTGTAACCATTTAATCAATCAAAAGGTTTTGTTGCTTCTCTACCAAATAAGTCCTCTTTCAAAGAGGCACAGCAAATTTTGTGTAATGGCCCGAATGAAACCAAATGTGCCAATACTTAACTCTTACTGAAAGTAGGCAGTATGCTAAATGCAAACCAGTTGATGTTAAAATACCACAAAATACTCAAAGGGATTCCTGTCTTTTCTGTATATAGTGCACTACATACATCCTGCAATAGCTTTAAACTATACCCTATGTTGTGATCAAATGTAGTGAATAGAAAGTAATTTGGGATTTGACAGCGCTAAAAGAACATGGATAGAACAAGAAATGTCAAACAAAGCTAATGCGGCATTCAAGTTGAAGTTGCAACTTGTGAATCCCAGCATACAACCGTTAAACACCACTATAAACACCCCTCAAACTGAAAGTTCAACTCGTCAACTTGGGTAGTCTTCTCAGCTACCAGTTCCTTCCCATCGAATGACATCAGATCAACATGGCTGCTCACACTGTGAACAGTGTAAAGTTCTCTTTCCCTACTTTTATATTAGTTTATAGTGGTATTGACTTTAGATCAATTAACATACAGATACAATACTTGGTTCAGTTAATGATTAAAGTGTGATATTTCCACCTAACCCACTAGGAAAAGTCTGAAGGCTGAAGACTGCTGTGTAGAACATAATTTCTTGCTAGCTAGGATGTTTTTTTCCCATTGAAATAATTGTTTTCTGTATTGTGTGATGACTTGTGATGATTCCACACAGGTGCTTAGTTACATTAGGGGTTACTTGGCAGTGGAAATAATGTCAAAATGTCGGATCATTGGTTTGCTACTGTACCGTATGGTGCTTTAACTGTGTGTATTTGTTATACTGATTTATGTAGGGTGGGTTCAGGATGACCTCTGGGGTCACACTGTCAGGTGTGTTTAGTCTGTCTTACTCTGATTACCCTGTCCCCTTCCTCAGACAGGAAAGAGAGATGGAGGAAGAATCTACTCCTCAGACACAGATGTCATACACCCTATAAGAACGAAAGGAAAGTAAAGGTGCAGGTGACAGAAGACTGATGTGTTCTTTTGAGCAGATCAAGCAGGTTAACTTCTGTAGGGAATTTACAAAGTGTGGATTAACCTATGAAAGGCAACCTCATCCGCCAACCCCCACCCGAGTACCGCTTCCTCATACATGTCAGTCCTGTGGGAAAACATGCAGAAAGACTGATAAAAGCTAGATCTCAGCATAGACATTTTATTTGTTTTCATTTCCTCCTTTCCTTTCATGAAAAAGTACATTGACAACTTACAGCACTATTGCACAATTTTATCCATCCACAAATAGAAAAACATGTCCAATATCAGGTTTGGTTAAACTAAAGAAGTGAAAGACATAAAAAAGAGGAAGTAAGTGAAGAGAAAATAACTGACCTCAGAACAACTTTTACAGTACTTTGTTGTAGCTTATCGGTTAATGAGTTATTCACACTGGGACCACAGAGAACAAGGCCAGGCACAGAAACCTTGACAGCAGCAAATTTACTGATTAACCATAGAGACACATATACAGAATGTCCCAAAAGTCTCCATACATAGGTGAAATTAACATCTTTTAGCAAGTTGTAACTTTATTATTTATTTGAGAAATATCTAGATGATTGCCGTTTCTTTGTAGACACACAGAGCCATCTCCCCCAACTTTGGCTCCCAGTTTGGCAACAGTGTTGTGTGTGATGTGCTTGCCAAGTTTCCTGTTAAAGTCCATCGAAACCTTGTGACAGCTTCCCGATCCAGCCATGAGAATGATTTCAATATGTTCTTTTTTTGTCAAAGGCATATATTTGATTGATGAATAGATTGTGATTTTTTTTGTAACTGCTTCTTCAGAGAGCACAATGAGGATTTTTCGACAAAGCCAAAATTTGAACAATATAAAACATGATGCTTTAAATGGTGTATTTGTACATTTTTTAGAACATTTAAAACCCTTGAGGGCTCTTTGTTGTCCCTGTGAAGGAACCCTTAAAGGTTCTGTGTAGAACCCTGCAACAAAGTATTTTCATATCAGAAATGGTTGCATAACCTGCATAAGTATTCAACCCCCTAGAACTTGCACATTTTTTAGCGTTACAACCACAGCCTGGACGCTCCACAAAGCTGGGCTTTACAGAAGAGTGTTGAACCATAGGAAATCCCATTTGGAGTTTGCCAAAAGGCATCTTGTAGACTCTTGTAGACATTTTGTGGAAAGCCAACACTGCTAATCACCCTGAGAACACCAGCCACACAATGAAGCATGGTAGTGGTAGCATCTTGTTGAGAGCAACCCTTGGCCTCTTGGTTGATGGATATTGGTTCTCTGATTAATCCCCTCTTTACCCATCACTTTTAGGAAAAGTCATGGTTGTACCATATTCTTTCCATATTCTTATAATGAATTTAACAGTGTTTTTTTTTTTTTATATCTAAACAGTGATTGATGCTTTTACAGAAATTTGTACTGGAGCTGTTTTGATTTGAAGCCATTTGAAACTTCAATGGTAGGGACTTTTATTTTGTTGTTATAATTTTATGATATATCCTGATTATGTCTATTTCAGTTCCATGTTGTCACACAACAAAATATGCAGAGATTCGAGGGGTGAGTCCTTAAGCAAGAACCTATATCAAATGAACCCTTAAAGAACCATTTTTCCCCCTAAGGGCATGTACTACCTGGGTAAGTGTGTGGTACAAACTTTGAATTATTATTCATTATTTTCTGCTAACTTCTGAGATACTCACATTGGGATGTCAGAGAACCAGGCCAGGCACGGACTCCTTATGTGAATTGTAGATAGCAAATTATTTGATGAGCCGTGTAGACATTGTGTCTTTTGTGTCTACTCACTCAATCTAACAACTTCTCTCCATTATTTCTCCATCTAAATCTATTCACATTCATCAAAAGCCAAAGTCATTTAGTGTAATGCAACACAATGCAACAAATTCATTACACTTTGCATTAATGACTTTTTTTTTTTTTAGAAAGAAATAGTGAATCAATACATATTCTATTACTGTAACTCATTTATATCCATTTTAGTCAGTCTGGAGTATCTTATCAGTTTCTTCACTGTGTGGTCAGAAGCTGCACTTTGAGTGTTAAGAAGGTTTCTTGGTTTCTTTTCAGCTTTTGGTTTTGTTCATTTTTGACATCACTTGTACATATTTAGACTCATTAAGAACGGTGACTGTGATTCACAGCATGTCCAGTGCAGTGCAGTTCATCTGCAGGACTAAGTACTTCCACATTGTCTTTAGCAAAGTAGCCACCATGAAATTGCAGGGTGTTGATTTATGATCCAATCGGTCATGCATTGTAGCAAGCCCACACATGTTTATTTATAAGAAGAGTGATGGGAGTGGAGTGTGGGTATGTGTGTGACTGTGTGTTTATGTGTAAAGTGGGAGTCATGCATCATGGTGCATTGTGAGCGCGTGCCTAAAGTAAGTTTTGTGAGTATGTGTGGTTCTGAAGTATTACTATTAATAATACTGAAAACTTTCCCAAATGGTAATTCGGTTTCAGAACCACACGTGTTCACAAAACACACCTCCGTCTTTGTACTTAAGCACACGCTCACAATGCACCATAATGCATCATAAAGGTCTGGGCTCTTGTTTTTTTGTGTGGTTTTTTTTTTTTAAGCTTTGGCGGCTCTTTTATATATGCAATAACATATAATCAACACATACTAGATGACCTTCTCGTGTCTCTTCCTGGCCAGACTGACGTGATAAGTGGAGTTTCTAACATTTTAAGCGCAGGACCCTTCCGCCACCTGCTGGAAAAGAAGTGAAGTGCAGTGAAGTGAAGTGACTTTGTGGCCAAGTATGGTGTTTGTGCTCTGCATTTAACCCATCCAAGTGCACACACACAGTACTGAACACACACCCGGAGCAGTGGGCAGCCATTTNACCCGAGACTCGAACCCATGACCTTCAGGTTCACCTTCAGGTTACAAGTCCGACTCTCAGACCATTAGGCCACGACTCCCAGTCTGCCAAGCCTTTCTAGTCAGTACAGAACTCAGAGTAAAGGACAGACTGTAGAAGGAAACATTTGGATTCATTAGTTGGAACTAGCTTATGTTTGAGTTTAGGGAATTATGTGATGATTCAGGTGATGATACATAAGGAGGAAAGCACTCAGGATGTGCTGTTATAGGAAAATAATCAGGAACACAGTGGTGTGCTGTGGATTGAGGCAAAGCACTCTGAAGTTGAACAGGCTCCAATCAAAACACATCTCCTAGTGCATTATTCCTCTTATAGCACAGCAATCTACCAACATGTACATTTTATCCAATTGTAGTTACATTTCATTTTTGTGGAATATCCATGAACAGTCGTTCTCCCACACCTCTTTTTTCTCTCTTTTGAAGTGAATAAGACAAAAAGAATTACTGAAAAACCAAAAAGTCCTCTATAATATTTTTATAAACTGGAATGCAAAAGTTTAACCAGTGGGTTTGCTATCACAAAAATCAATATGTACTATACAAATTAGTGTATATTTAATTACCGATTACCATTTTACATATTGAGCATGTTTTAAAAGAAAATAGTAATATGGGAAACTCATCAACAGTTTAAGCTTCATTCTATTTAAGAATATGGTGCTTGGCTTTAACATAATCTTCATCTGTGCATTTTAGAAACCGTTCATCCTGAAAGCGTTTTATAAAATAAACTCTGACACAGAGCTGCATTGGGTTGTTTGGACTCCTTTTAGGCTACTGAAGAATTCTTCCAAAAGCCTTTGTATAAAACATGCGAGTGTCTTTTAAAAATTCATAGGAGTAGTGCCTACTTTCATACTGAATACTATGTGAATAAACAAACACACCTACCTTACAAATTGGTCATAAAACAATAGTAAATATGAGTCAATTTACATCAGCTTCCTGCATCAGCTTTAAAACCCAGGTACAACCAAATGACATGAAATGAGGTAGACAAGTTAACATGTACTAAATCCAACCAAGACCTAAAATAATTCTGATGGCTATTGAGCAAGGGCACTGAAAGAAAACAGATACATTCCCACACACACGATTCAGTGAAGTTATGAAAAGGAAGGCAATAACTTTCTGTTCTTCTAGAAGATTCCAGGCAGTAGGCGGTAAGGCACAGTGGCCGTGTAGCGTTTCCAGTCCTCACCGTACTTGCTGCTGCAGCGATGCTCATCACGGATACAGCGGTGCAGCAGCAGGATAGTCATGTAGACGATGTAGAAGTAGGGCAGCAGGTGCCCGTTGCTGCATGCCATGCAGTACGCCAGCGCGCCCAGCAGGTCGCCTGTGTAGTTAAGGTGACGTGCAGCGCCCCAGAAGCCTGACGTGAGCAGCTTGCTCTTGTGAATGCCGCCATCAGCTGAACGATACGAGCACTCGATGAAGGTTGGCTTGCTGCCCCAGATTTTGCACGCACCCTGCGTGCGCCGGAACAAGTCCTTCTGATGGTTGGCTGAGCGGAAGATGTAGTAGCCGACCAGGCCGAGGGCGAGAACGGCCCAGGCGTAAGGCGTGGAGAGCTGGACTGGGTTGTAGACCAGGTACAGGCCCTGAAACAGAGCATCATGAGAGAAAGGTCAGAGATAGCAACCCAGTAATAGCTTCATCTCACTTATTAGTAACAATTTAGACAAATAATAACAGTAAATAACATATCATTGGGGACAAGCCTGATGGAAGGTGTGTGAGAACAGGTTGGAGTAGAAATGTGCGGCGGCCTCGGAAAACCCTTCGCATGCTGAAATTATTGACATGTACTGTATACTGTATATATAGTTCTGAAAACTACAGACTTTCCTGCACTGAAATATGTTTCCCTTCTGCATGTGTCTCAACCAGAAGAAAACAAAAAGCGGAAATCGAGAAAACTTCATTTAAAGGTTTTATTCCAATGTGCAAGAGCTTTACAGACGTTCTGAAAGCCGGTATCTGATTACAAACTTAATTTATTAGGCTTCTGTCCTTCTCGTTTGAGGAATCTGCACTTAGCTAGCAAGGTTTTAGACATCTTTAGGCAGACTGAGTGTTTTTAATGCCGTGTTTGATAAACTGGCGTGATCACAAACTGATCTTTCCAGGAAGATAGCTTAGGCAAAATTAGAAAGTATAAACATTAAAAGTAAAAGAAAAACATTTCCACATTTGTTTTCCTAAAAGTAGAGGTATGAGAGGTATGAAAGTATGTCATATAACCAGTTTGGTCCCAAACCTGAATTCATTTTTCAGTACTTTTGTAGTTTACCTTGGTCCACTCAGGTCATATTATTCAAAGACGCTGTACCAAACACATACAGTGTTATGAAAAAAAAAAAAAAAAAGTTTTTATGTTTTATACATATAACAATCATATAATTTCTATTATATTTAACATGCAATCAATCTCACTTTGTTTCAGGCTTCTATTTCTATTTTTCTGGCCCAGAAATTAGCCCCGCCCCCAGACGAAGCAGAGCTGTTCGGGGCCAGTCGCGGAAGAAGAAGGCTTGAAAATGTTTTGCAATTGCAATTTGTAGCAGATGCCTTGTTATTTTTTTACCGTGAGAGCACACATTAAGGCTCGAAGCTTTTTTGAAGTGGTGTGTATCATTAACATACCTGTAGTGTGTAAAGGAAAGGCAGCCAGACGCAGTCGCCCCAGCCCAGGTACCAGCCAAAGTGATCGTGGCAGATATCAATCGTTTTCAAATACCAGGCTTCATTCCAGAAGAAATCTAACACATAGATGGCCTGAGTGGAGAAGAGTGATTTATCACACACTGACAGTGCACTCCAGGCACGAGAAAAAAAAAATGATAAAAATATTTCTGACAGAGATGACTATCTCAAGTGTCTTTCATCAGAATGAAGCCAGCAGTCATTCAGGCAGTGACATGATCCACGTACAGTAACGCAAATCAGCATTAAAGGGGTAGTCCAGTCTGGTTAACATATTAGCGTAATGTCTACATCAGGGGTGTCAAGCTCACTTTACATAACAAGCCACAAATGTCAAACGGGCTGGACCGAATACTCAGTTTAGTAGACCAGTAACTCCTCTTAAATGTGTTCATTTATCAGCATTTATCTTAAAGGCACATTCTTAACATGCAAACTGAGCATACTGTATGTCACCTACAAAATGGACCAACATATCGCAGTTCTTTAAGAAAAATTCCCAATTATATAAATTAAATATACAACAGCTTACGTAAGGATTCACACCACTTGAACATTTCCAAATTTTGTAGTGTTACATCCTGGTCATGAAATTGTCCTAATTGGGATTATACATCATAAGGTAGAAGAGAGGGGGCAATTAATATAGTTTGCAAAATTATTTACAAATTGAAAAAAACATGCATAAGTATTCACCCCTGTTGCTATGAAACCCCTCAGTTGGTTCTTTGGGAAAGAGGCATATTAGTTACAGAGGTAAATTTTTAACTTTGTGTCAGTAGCTGAGTTTTTATTGCCCTGAGTTTACTGCTTTAGTTGGCCTCCTAGGGGTATAACTGAGACTAGTTCTTTTTTTTAAAATCATTTAATTCAATAACAAAAGGATCTGAATTTAGAACAAGAAACACTTGGGCCCATGGGCCATATGATTGACATCATATCTCATAACTTCGGGAAAGTGTGATTAGCTGTGTATTATGTTTAAATGTATTGGTCCACTGTGACAAAAAATGCCTGAAGCACCCTTAGATATTTATTACCAATTCAACAACTGGCCTTGGACTTCCGTTACGAGTGTGTGTACTAACACTCACCTGCAGCACATTGACGAGGATCATGGAGTTGGTCACATAACCATAGAGCTCCTGTTGCTTGGCAGCGTAAGACAGATTAATCAAAGTCCAGGCGACGATCCCGGGCCGGCCATTGAAGAAGAGCTTGAAGTCGAACCACTTTCCGATGCGTGGATTGAACTCGATGCCCATCATGAAGTCGTAAAAGAGGTTTCCTGTGAATTTGCTGCATGACACGAATCGGTCAGTCGGTAACACGATGGAACAAGATACAAATAATTCAGGTATGTTCTTACCAGTCCTCTGGGTTGGTAGGGAACAAGTAGGCCTTGATAAAAGCGAAGATGGAAACAGTGTAGCCGAGGATGTTGGTGCACCACAGCAGCGGGATCCAGTTGTCGAAGATGATAGTGGGAGAGAACCAGTGGAAGTGATAAGCATTGGCCACCCACAAAGCGTGCGTTATAATCCAGCACTGCAGTCCGTTGACCTGATACTTATTAATCAGGCCTGAAAGAAGGAAAGCAGGGTGTGTTTATTAAGTTTTATCTCAAAGTACAGGAGTTTTATGAGCAAGAAAACCAGCTAAAGCATAGTATTATACCACAGCAATGTGAAAATTCTCCATTCTGATTAGTTAAAAGGTGTTGAGACACTTTATATCACAGCAGAAAGGACAATAGTTCTGACTGCAAGGTTTACAGTAATGTGCTCATTTGAATATGTTTCTCTCAATAAACTGAATAAAAAACATGTGTATTCATTGATATGGTGAAGACCCCTCTTAGGAGATGTTTATTTAGCATTTTTGGAAGACGTCTCCTTCCAAAATAATAAGCTATTCCTTCGAATTATCCGACATGGGACAGTTTTCTTTCTCTGTAACGTAAGAAGCTGCATTTTTTTCTGACTAATTTCAAGAGAGAGAGAGAGAGAGAGAAAGAAAGGTTGGTGATGGAACCATTTTTGATAGCTGCTATAACGCATGTGATAATAAGGACTAAGTTGTTTTGCAGATGTTTCACAACACTACAAGTAACTATAAATGGATCAAAGGAACGCAGTGTTGTTCCTTAATAAGTAAAAAATTGTAATCGTTGGCAATTTGCTGTTGTATAAGAGGAATAAAACCCTTTGGGACATGCCATTATATGAAAATTATCAACTATTTGTGCTCTGATGTGAGTTTCTTCTCACTGTTGTCCTTGTTCTGGGCCATTCCTCACCTCTCAGACACCATGGTATCTTTGCTAACAGTAATACAGCATTATTTATGTGCTAAAAGTTCAGATGTTACCACATGGTTCAACTGCAAAACCTACAAAATCTTAAGACAATAAAATCTTCCGGATCAGTTTCCTCTGCCGCACAATCACGAGCTTGTGAGGGCTGACACTGAGGCTGCTGAACTCTTTACCTGCTGGTGTATGAGCTCCTTCCTGCACCCCTCCTACATAACCTGGCAGGAACTTGTGGGTAACATCTGGAATGCACCTATACAGCACCACCTAGTGGAGAGAGGAGGCCAAGTGCAAAAGTTAAAGAATCACGGTGGTATGGTATTTCCTCATTATTATTTTCTCCATACTTGGAACAACTGATAATCAGACACTTGTGTAAATCAGACACAACTGATTATGCAACGTTTCCATTCAGCATAGTTATAGCTCTCTACTAAGGTGTTATGGTTTGATGAGATTTAACCCCACCTCAACCTTTTTGCTTTGAGCAATTTACCCATTTTGAAATCTCCAAATATCCAAATATCTTGCTAATTTTATTCCATTTGACACAAAACAACAGGGAACAATTAGTTATGAACAATATTCTGTAATGTTTTCCAATAATAGAGCAAGTGTAATGTTCATACAATGCTTCCTCGTCAAGCTTCTTCCTTGCCAAGGCTGAAATATCTTTACATCTGCGCCACATACCAGCAGCATTTCCCAGAATGCTCAGCCAAACAACAAACTTCAACCCGAGTCACGTGATCTGCTATGTTCTAGTTCTTGGACTTCAAATCACAACCATCTATTCCCAATCAGCACAATTCCCATAAATAACCTGGACTTTGACTGAATCTTTGTGAAGTCTGACGCCTAGCATTCCACTAGTCACGCTCCTGAGCGTTTTGTAACGCTCCAATTTAATTATCGACTTTAAATTTGCTTTGTCCTAGTGACGGCAAGACGAAGCGTCATGAAACGGTGAATCTTTCCAGAATCTGTGGTGATAAATGGTTAATTTCTCGATGCTAAAAAATCCAGCTCAGCCAGCTACCATCTGCCAAAACACAGGCCAAACTGGTAGAACAGCACGTGTAGAAAGGAACTGGTTTCCTAAATACTGCTATTAATGATCAGACACAGACAAGTCATTTTTAAGAAAATAATGCAAGAATAAGGCGATTCTTCTTCTTCTTCTTCTTCTTATTATTATTATTATTAGAGCTGAAGATGTTGAGGTTCTCTTTGGGAGTGACGAGGTTGGACAGGATTAGGAACGAGTACATCAGAGGGA
>CM074955.1:3866919-3879747 GCA_037577455.1 Pangasius macronema
GAGAACCTCAACATCTTCAGCTCTGCTACCTCTAGCTCTGACTCCTGTCTCTTCCTCAGTGACACTGTCTCTAAATATATAAAATCAACAGCTACACCTTCACGCAGCACCTCCTGACCAATTCGGTTAGAGAGTTTCCTTTGGCTCCACCCCCCATGTCGAACCTAGCTGCTTAGCTTTGGGGTCAGTTGGGGGATAGCTGAAGGCTTGCTTGTGTTTTCATTCCAATTGTAGTTCTCAAACCAGGCACCAGAGGGCACTAAACATTACAAACTGTTCTTTCAGGTGTTAATTATGGAACTTTGTTCGCTATTAGACATACTACTGCTACTACTGCTAAGGATATAATGTGTGTAAGCCCTAATGTTTATACACAACATGACTAGCAGATGTTTTCTTCATCTCTTTTTACTCATTCTAGGAGGTTCTCACAGCCACTCTTGACCTCGAGGACGTGCGCAGCTACAGAGGAGAGAGATGTCACCCGCACATGGTAAGGTCCCGTTGGAGACGTTGCTGAAGAGTTCACGCTTCACTACCAAATACTTATGTTATAGACACTGCTGTGTTCTTTTTTTTCCCTCTGCAGGAGTACGAACACAAACCATACGAAAGGATCAAGGTCGATTTTTCATTGTCTGACTGCAAAGACACCTTCTTTCCCACTCACCAGGCTGTCGACTGGATCTTTCACACGCCTGAGGAGGAGATTAGGTGCGTCAGAGTTGCCGAAACACTCTTCAAAAATGGAACGTCTAATCATTAAAATAAATAAAAAATGTCCTGCTACAAGAAGAAGAAGAAGTGTGATTATAGCACAATATTTACCCAGACACCCAGACATTTGGCAAGAATGAACATGCTTGAAGGTTTTGTTTTTTTTTTTTTTTTTTTTTTATACTGTATTTCTGCTTTTAATTCAACACTAAGAAGAAGTGTTCTGGTGTATGAGATTACTTTAGATGCAAATCTTCCCCTCCTTGCTCATACAGTGAAGTACAAAAGTTTACACACCCCTAGGACACATACCACATTTAGTGTCATTTAGATTTCATGCTCCTTAATTATCAGAAATAACAAAAATGGCCAAAAAATTGGAAATGGTATAATTTGAAAAGTTTGTGTCTCCTTTTCTGAATGTGCAAAATCTTTTATAGTAACTTCTTCACCTACCCTTTGCTTTTAAATGCCTGAAGCTTCCTGAAATCTTTGAGCAGCTTTCGGAGCCTTTCATATGGGGTCTGGAGACTGTACGACAGGCAGACAGACAGGCAGACAGGCAGACAGACAGGCAGACAGGCAGGCAGGCAGGCAGACAGACAGGCAGGCAGGCAGGCAGGCAGGCAGGCAGACAGACAGACAGGCAGACAGGCAGACAGACAGGCAGGCAGGCAGGCAGACAGACAGACAGACAGGCAGGCAGACAGACAGACAGACAGACAGACGGGTGGGCGGGCAGGTGGACAGATGAATAGATGGATAGGTAGATGGATGGATTTTATTGATCCCATGAGGGAAATTCTTGTGTTACAGCAGCATGGTAAGGGTCATTGCAGATCGTAAACTCGCTTTTAGTTCTGTACAAACCATTTTTCTGTTGATTTTTCATGTTTTTTTTTACCATTATTGTCCTGTTACAGAATATTTAACTTTTTTATGTTACCCCCCCAACCCCTGAAAAAAAGAAAAGTTTTCCCATCCTGAAATCATGGGGGTTGCAAACTTTTGCACACTTTACTTTTGAATCTTCAGAATCTACCACAAAATATGGTCTAATTAAAATGTGGTCTGCTTTCTCATTTATATATTATTATATATATAATGTTATTAATATTTATATAATATTAATTTATTATTATTATTTTCCCCCTCAGTCTTGGTCCTGCATGCTGGCTATGGGACTATTTAAGGAGGAGCGGTCAGGTGAGAATCATTTGCTGTTTGTGCATGGTGTGTGTGTGTGTGTGTGTGTGTGTGTGTGCGTGTGTGTGCGCGTGTGTGTGCGTGTGTGTGTGTGCGAGTGTGTGCGTGCATGCACATGCCTGTTTCATTTGTGCAGTTCAGTCATTCATTCTGTTTCAAAGGTGTTTCATTTATAGAGTCTTTCTCTCTCTCTCTGTGGTTTCAGGCTGGCTTCCTGCTTCCTCTCAGTGGTGGAGTTGATAGCGCCTCTTCAGCCTGCATCGTCTACTCCATGTGTGTACTCATCTGTCAGGCAGTCAAAGATGGCAGTAAGTCTTACACACATACCATACTTTACACACAGGTGCCAAATTAGTGCTAAATTCAGCTTTCTGTAATGGAATATGCGTTTTTCCATTATGACAGCTAATAAGTCTTAGCTGTTTATGTACTAAAAGCCTTATAGACTTAAAGTCTTTAATAAACTAGTTTTCAGTAGTTACATGTTTCAGTCATTGCAGAGTTGCATTTCAGGTGCAGTTCAGTTCATTCTTCTTGAGTACCTGCTTAATCCTAGTCAGGTGGATCTGAAGCCCTTCCCGGGAACACTGGGCTTGAGGCGGGAGTACACCCTGAATAGACACCAGTCCATCACAGGGCACCGTGCACACACATTCACACCTTCTGGCAATTTAGCGTACCCAGTTCATCTACTGAGATTTTTTTGGGAGGTGGAAGGAAACCGGAGAACGTGGAGGGAACCCACATGGTCATGTGGAGAACATGCAAAACTCCACACAAACAGTAACTCGAGCTCAGGATTGAACTGGGGATCCTGGAGCTGTGAGGCGCCACCACTACCGCCACCCCGGTTAAATTGACAGTTGAGTGCAGAAGTATGCATCCTCCATAGTTTCTGGGTGGAAGAATGGCAAATGTACCCGTATTTTACAATTTATACACACAAATTATCCAAGGAATTAAAACTGAAACATTGGTGTATGCCTCAACAACCCAACAACTGGAGACATAAAGCAAACTCAACAGAAAATTTGGGTCAATATATGGTATTATCTAAAACATTGGGAAGTCTTATATATAGCAAGAGAACTGGGTGGAGATTAGTCAGGATTTACCATTGTATCCTGAGGATATGCTCAATTTTGCACTGCCATTTCCAAACTATGTTTAATGAATTACAATTTCTTAGCCATTTAACATTTTTCACAGAATGGAAGAAATCCATACACACACATAGACACACTTTCCTCACAAAAGAGAAGTATTTAATTTGGAGAACTTTCATTACTCAAACTACTGATGCACTAGAGTTAGCTGTATCAGTCTTAGTCACGCTGTTTTTCCAGATGATCAGGTGTTGCAGGATGTTCAGCGCGTGGTGAGCGATGCCACTTACAGGCCCAATGATCCGCGGGAGTTGTGTGGACGCATCTTCACCACCTGCTACATGGGCAGTGAAAATTCCTCAGAGGATACCCGCAACCGAGCGAAAGGGCTGGCTGCTCAAATCGGCAGGTCAGATTTTGTTGTTTTTCACGCAACGCGGTTGTAAAATGTAGACAAGCCCTTCGCATGCTTGGGATTCCTTATGGCAGGTTAAATACCAAAGCGTTTCTAGTCTAAAGCCTGGCTGCCTCTGCCAGGAGGTTATTACTTATTGACCCAAGCAGAAAAGTTTCATGTTGGAAAACTCAGTTTTATTCTCTCTTATTAACAGTAGGCTCATTATGACCAGAGTAGAACAACGTAAAGAATGAAAAGGTCCTATGATGAAATTGGCTATCACTTGAGTCTAGTTTAACCATCTACTGTTTTATTTTAGTGTTTGTAGTGTTTGCCTACTCTAACACTCCTTCATTACATCATGATTTCTATGGTTTCCAAATGTAGAAGGACTGGAACTTAAAACTAGGGATCATGATTGCTGCTAAACGTTTTTATATGGAGAATAGGTAAAATTTTCTTTCTGCATTTCTTTCTTCTTCTAGCAATCATCTCAACATCAACATTGACATGGCAGTGAAAGGCATGCTGGGAATCTTCTCCATGGTGATGGGCAAGTGGCCTAATTTTCGTGCAAATGGAGGGAGCAATAGAGAGAACCTGGCTCTGCAGAATGTACAGGTGGGGACCTTTAATGCAAAATCACCACTTATGTATCTAACATATTTAAGCTGTACCTTTACCTTTAAGTATAGCATTTTCTAGAAGGTAGGGGATTCTTGTGATGCCTGTGGCTTTGCAAATGATCAACCACAAATGTTAAGATGACGATGAGGGGCTTCGTCAAGGGGAATTGTTGAGGGGAAGTGCACAAGGGATTACAAAAACTGCACTAGAAAGAAGCTTATGTAAACCAGAGTGTGAAAAATAAAAGTGGAATTAGGCTTAAACTGTTCGATTCAGTTCAGTTCTCAGTACAAGTTCAATACAGATGAGTTACATGTTCAAATTTGACAGTGTTCAAAATATGATGATTTAGAGTGAGCATAAGCAAACCAATTTTAATACTTGTGAGGGTTTAATACCTCACGTAGCTAGTAATGACAAAGATAACTTTACAAAGATGAAAACTTGAGTAATTCTGGTTTCAAGGAACATTAGAGGTTAATATTAATGCACACGCTGTTATATGTTATATATAGCTAATTCCCAAGGACTTGTACGGTGGACACTCTACATAATTTAAGTCTAATAAAAAACAGATTTTTAAACAATAACTAGATATATTCAAGGTTTCTGTAAAAAGATGATTATATTACGATATTTATGGAAGGAGTATCCAGTGTCAGTGCTTTGTAATTTGTTTCACGGATGTTCCACAACGTTAAATGTAACTATAAACGGATAAAACATCTCGTGTGTCATACTTTAGGTAATTAAATTGGAATAATTGGCAAATCGCTGTGGTATAAGGAGAATAAAACACTTAAGGACATCCTGTTATAGGGAAAATAATCAACTTCGGGATATTGACAGTAAGTCAGCTTCATGTCTGGCCGCATCACACCAACCTGTCGATGATTTCTTTTCCTATAACGACACACGCCCCATCGTGTTTTATTCCTTACTTAAATATTATGATGATTTTGGGAACCTAAGCCTAATGCAGTAGTTGCATAGCAGTTTATTTGTTGAATTGAAATTGACATGAAATCAATTGTTAAATAAAAGTCTAACTGTTCCTCTTTTTCCTTTGTTCACTCGTTTATAAAGTTATATCAGTGTTATAAAGCAATACTCGGTTCATATTTATTGTCAAAAATGTTCAGTTCTTCTTCATTAAAGCTTAATTGCATTGTATTTGCTTGTATGTCGACTGTACTGGAATGTGCTAGAAATGTGCTTTGACTGTTTTAAACCTTAATCCCTAAAGCCTAAAAGCCCGGGCAGATTGTGCTGATTGCTTGTTTCTGCTGAAGAAGTTTGCTTGCAGTGTAACACAGCCTTACCGCAGTGTTCACGCCCACGCTGGACCGTTTGACACTCTTTACCTCAGTGACTTGGGTGTCCAAGCTGAGTTTCTTCAGTTGTGAAAACACAGCACAATTTATGCAACAGCTTACATGGCTAATGTGTGCAAGTGTGTCTACTTCCCTTTGCTTTCTAATCACCGTACAAGACTGCTTGTGCATGTGCTTCAGTGTAATGTTGATCCCTATAATAATGACTGCAGTGACCATGATGATATTAATAGCTTATTAATGACTTAATTCTCAAATCTGATTGGTAAGGAAATATTGATTACTTACCTACAACAGCAGCTCTGACACTAGTGCTGACAATAGCTTTATATTAATGCACTCATTCTAAGTTACTGTTTCTATAGTAATAGCCAGTCTTGATATACAATTGATAAAAAGGACAAAGCTTTAAATTTAAATTTTTTTACTGAAGCACGTCACGGTTAAAGGCTTTCGCACAAAAATCACCTACATGATTTCACTTAAAAATCACACGTTGTAAATATAATAAATATAATAAAATATGAGGATGATCAAATCAGTCCTAACAAAACAAAACAAAGAGTCAGGTCTCTTTATATAAAAACATTTGTAGTTTCAAAATATATATTTATATTTATTTTCCAAGTCAGAGTCCATTTGGAAAGAGTCTCCAGTGTCAGCACTTTGTAACAGGACAGAAGAGTTTGCACTTTCTGGTTTCTCAGTAAGATGATAAGTTGTATATTTTTGTCTTATTAACTTAATGAGAGAGAAAAAAAAGAGAGGATGGTGAGAGAACATGTTATAGTGAAACTTTAAACTGATCAAATGCATGAGCTGTCATTCAAATTGCTATGGTATAAGAGGAATAAATCACTTCTGGAGATGCTGTTATTTGGAATAATCAACTTTTCCACGAATCAAGCGCTAACTTTGGCATCCCGCTACACCCGTTTAATTCTTTACTCATATTTTAGTACTTCTAAACACAGTGTGTTTGTGTTTTTGAACTTCCAGGCACGTGTCAGGATGATTTTGGCCTACCTCTTTGCCCAGCTCTATCTGTGGGCTAAAGGGAAACCTGGAGGTCTGCTGGTGCTTGGCTCTGCCAACGTGGACGAGAGGTTTGACTCGTATAAGCTGCAAAATCACATTTTCATAAGCAATGAGTCACGGATTCATGAAATGGTTTCTGTTCCCATAGTTTGACTGGCTACTTCACTAAATATGACTGCTCCAGTGCCGATATAAACCCTATTGGAGGTGTTAGTAAGATGGACCTGAAGAGCTTCCTGCGTTACTGTGCTGAGCACTTTAAGCTCTCCGCTCTTAAGAGGTGTGTGAACGTCCAGTGCATGGATACAGTGCCGTATTGCTCCCTCCTGATGTCTTCTATTTTTGCAGACAGTTGTTTCTTATCCTCAAACACAATTCAATAAGACAGACAACCTGTGTAAAATCTAAAATACAGTTTTTAAGTGAAGCAGAAATGTTATCCAACACCAACTGGCATTGTGTGAAATTGTAATTTCCTCCATTAGTTACTCAATCAACCATTTAACCGAGTTTAATTGGTAACTGGGTTCAATTAGACTAGTCACACCCATGTGTGGCCTGATTACTGCCAGACCTGTTGAATGTAAACACACTTAATATAACAGTCTGGGAAGGGTTACAAAGCCATTCCTACGGCTTTGGGATGCCATTATCTCCAAATGATGAAAACTCAGAACAGTTGTGAATCTTCTCATATGTAACCAACCTACCAAAATTCCTCCAAGAGCGCACTGATGACTCATCCAGGAAGTCACAAAAGAACCTAGACAAACATAATAAGACCTTCAGGCCTCCCTCGCCTCAGATAAGGCCAGCGTTCATGATACCACTGTTAGAAAGAGACTAAGTACAAATGGCATCCATGGGAGAGCTGCAAGGTAGAAATTGCTGCTAACCAAGAGGAGCACTTCGGCTTGTCTCACATTTTCCACAAACAAATGACCCCTAAGTCATCTGGGATAATGTTCTGTCGACTGTTGAGTCGAAAGTGAAACTTTTTCAAAGACATGGGTTCTGTTAGATCTGGTGAAATGCTAACACAGCTTTCCACAATAAGAACATCATACCAGCAGTCAAACATGGTGGTGGTAGTGTGTTGATGTGGGGATGTGTTGCTGCTTCAGGGCTTGGGCAACTTCCCATAACTGACAGACCGTGAATTCTGCTCTCTACCTGAAGGAGAATGTCTGGTCATCATTTAGTGATCTAAAGCTCAAGTGCAATCAGGTTATGCAGCAAGACAACGATCCGAGGCACAAGAGCGATTTCACCACTGAATGACTCAGAAGAAACAGAATTAAGGTTTTGGATTGACCCAGTCAAAGTCCTCACATGAATTCCACTGAGATGCAATGGCAAGACCTTAAATGTGCAGTTTATGCTCGAAAGCCCTCCAATGTGGCTGAATTAAAGTAATTCTGCAAATAGAAGAGTGGACCAGAATTCCTCCACAGTAGTGTGAAAGACTGATCTCCAGTTTTCCTAAGCGTTGTTGTCGCTAAAGCAGGCACAACTAGTTATTAAGTTTACGGGGCCAGTTACTTTTTCACATGGGTGATATGTGTTGCATAACCTTTTACCTTCAGTATGTTTCCTCATGTTCTTCTTGCCTTATATTACATTTTGCATGAAAGCTTTTAAACCATTTAGTATGAAAAATATGCTAAAATAGAGGAACTCTTTTTCACAGCACTCTACACAACAGCAAAATGCATAATGAGTTGAACTGCACATTGTCAGTGCGTATGAAATACTAAGAAGTGCAAACTAGGTCTAGTCTCACACATTTTTTTTTTTTTTTTGCTTGTCTGTCTGTTTGAACCAGCTGAACCAGGTGTGTTAGAGCAAATCAAGCTCAAAAATATGCAGGCATGGTATCCTCAGGATTTGTATCTCACACTACAGTGCTATAAACTAGATGATCTGCTTTTTTTGGTTGTTTTTTTTTTGAGTGAAACCTGCAGCATTTTTATGATTTCTCAGCCAATCAGATTTGTCCCGTTCCTCTGTCCTGCAGCATCATGGCTGCCCCGCCCACTGCAGAGCTCGAACCCTTGACCGATGGCCAGGTGTCTCAGACCGATGAGGTATGGATGAGTCACTCTGAGAGAGACAGGGAGAGAGGATACACGCAATTACAGTAGCCTGGGAGAAATCGAGTGAGCTCCAGAACTGTCCTTCAAATGAGTGATAGTTTAAGCTTGAGCATTTGGTAATGCATGTATAGTTTTATTTTAACGCAATATTTTGTGTTTCCTAAGTAATAATTTAGGAGTCTTCTATTGGTCCTACAATATGTCTGTAGGTCTGTACACCATCACATCTCCATTTATTAACTTCTTGTCTTTCATCTTTCCCACATCGTAGTATCACTTCTTTTTTTTCTACCTGTGTGTGGTTTTGGTGAGCTAATGATATAACCTGTTCCGCATTTAACGCAATCCCTCTCTCTGTGTCTCCCAGGCTGATATGGGGATGACCTATTCGGAGCTGTCGGTGATCGGCAAGCTTAGGAAGATCTCCAAGTGTGGCCCGTACAGCATGTTCTGCAAGCTCATTCACTCATGGAGAGAAAGCTATTCCCCTTCCCAGGTCAGCTCTGTCCTCTGCCTAGTCAGTAGGAGAGCATGACTGCGTCACACTGAAACAGTCAGGCTCATTTCTAGGTGATATTTTACTGCAAAGAACACCATCTAATCTAGCCGAGTCTATAATATATTATGAAGCTCATAAATCAGAGTCAAAAGGACTTCCCTTTCCTGACTTATTTCTCAAAAAATAATAATATATATAAAAAAATATAATAAAAATATATAGTTTGGTGTTGGGTAAAATAGGTGAATACATCTCAAAAGTCACAGCTTTCTACCTAAAACAGACACTCCTGATTTGGGGAGTGGTATATATGAGCTCAGATGTCATAAAATGTCCTCGTGGTTTTGGAGTAATCATTAATCAGTCAGGATTAGACAATTACATGGAATCTAGAAACTGTCCTCTGAGAACCTTCATGCTAAGCTAGTAGGCTCCTAGCTAAATTAACAAAATTCAGTGATGAACAAAGTCTTGGAATTTCACCCTATTGGGTTGAAAAATCCTACTGCACTTTATGTCTGGGAGAACACAGCATGGATTCATTCAATATAACAATAAAATAAATGATTGTACTGTGTATTAGCCAGTTATCCCACCGGCATTGGCTGTTTTGTGCTTTATTGTTATCCTGCAGTGCTGTTTTTTAAATCACTGATCTATTTGCTTGTACCATGCTCTGAAGTTCCTCTTCATGAGGAACTTCATGTGGTCGTGAGACAGAACAAGCTAGTGAGCTAGCTGGTTAATGCTAGGTAGTGAGCAAGCTAGCTAAAACACAAGGCCTTCTTGAAGTAAGTTTTCTCTTTGTTAATGTATCTGAGCTAGCGTATGTAATGTATTCAAAATTTCCCCACCAGTTCCAGCCGATAACTTCGACTGTGAATACTACAGGGCCTTCAGGATGACTCGGCAGTTCAGGAACTTCATGTTTTGGAGAATTCTCCTCAAACCATTCTCCTCTCCTCAATGAATTTATAGCTGAGAATGTGATCTTATGATAATCTTACTTCTATATCTGTGACAAATGTATGCTAGCATTTAGCTAGCTGACTAGCTACGTTATTAATGATGGTAAAGATGTAGTGATGATAAAAGTAACATGTTCAGGGATTCTTTAGCTAAAATTTGTCCAGTAAATAGATTAATATACCAACATAGTCTAACTTAGCTAGCTAATTTTTGCAGAACAAAAAACAAAAAAAAACAGGCTGGCTTGCTTAGCTAATGATCAGCCAGACAACTTCCAGTTACAATGAAATAAAACTTTTTTAAGACATTAAATGTATTGCACTTATATTGGGTAATGGTGCCAGTGATCAGTCTGTTCTTATCTTCCATCTCTGGCTAATTAGGTGGCTGCAAAAGTGAAACATTTCTTCAGGAAGTACTCGGTCAACAGGCACAAGATGACTACAGTGACTCCGTCGTACCATGCTGAGAGCTACGGCCCGGACGACAACCGCTTTGACCTCCGTCCCTTCCTCTACAACACACAGTGGTCTTGGCAGTTCCGCTGCATTGACCATGAGGTTTGCAGTTGTTTTGGGTCCTTTTACTGTTCCCTTTATGCTTATAATATTTTGATATAGATTATAATATTTTGATATTCTAAGCCACAGTTTCTCTTTTGCAGATTTCCTTAATGGAAGCTGGATATGCAGAATTCATATAAGGTCCTTATCTGATCATGTTCACGATGATTGTTTTAAGATTCTGATCATGTTTCTATTGCTGTTCATTAGTGCTCCTTAATGTTGGAGTTTACTCATATATATTACTGTACCATTACCTCAAATTATTGGATATGTTTTAACAAAAAGGAAATAAAGCGGAAAAAAAGGCTTTGTAGCTATTCTTTTCCATCGCAGGAAGTCAGTCCAGAGGATGCTGCATTTTTTTTTTGTATTATTACAAAAAAAGACAGGCTGGTGAGGGAGCAACACAAATATCCACGAGATTGCATTCTGTATTGTTCTTGGAACGAAGTGTCTACAAGGTAATTTTACATTACTAATTCTCAAAAATGTAATCACTGGCAAATTGCTCTGGTACAAGAGGAATAAAACATTTTGGGACGTGCTGATAATAAAATGAAGTGAAGTGAAGTGTGGCCAGGTATGGTGACCCATACTCGGAATTTGTGCTCTGCATTTAACCCATCCAAGTGCACACACACAGTACACACACACACCGTGAGCACACACCCGGAGCAGTGAGCAGGCTTTTTTTTTTGCTGCAGCGCCCGCAATAACGTTGGACTCTTGATTGGATAGTTGTGAGTTTAAAACCCAGCACTGCCAAGCTGCCCTTAACCCTCAACTGATCAGATGTATAAATGAGATTAATGTGAGTTGTTCTGGATAAGGGCGTCTTCCAAATGCCATAAAAATGAATCAGCTTCACCTTTTTGCCAGATTACATCACCGTGTTGATGATTTTTCCCATATCAGCATGCCCTGTCATGTTTTATTCCTCACTTTAGTTCCATTTGTAAGTTCTGATCTAATTAAGTGCAGTTTAGAAATGAATAATTTAAGAATCTAAATTTGAAGCCAGGATATGAAAATTTGGGCATGGGTGTATGAAAAAAAAGGAAGGAAACGAAAAATTGATGTAATGACAGTCACCAATTCTGCAACCTGAGGACTAGCCTTCCAGCTCTCAAGTTATCCCAGCACCTCCAAGCTGCCACTGCTGGACCCTTGAACAAGGCCCTTAACCTTCAGCTGCTCAGTTGTATAAATGAGATAATTGTAAGTCGCTCTGGATAAGGGCGTCTGCCAAATGCTATAAATGTAAATGTAACTCCAGTGCTAAATTAAATAAACCTCATACATACACTAAACATCTTTCAGCTGAATAGTGAAACCTGTTACTTAAAATCACGGCTTGTACTGCAGACAGCATGTATGACTGCTTTATCCTCTAGGAAAAAAGGCAGGTGACTGCATAGGAAGCTTTTCGTACCAGATCTGAGTTGTCTTTCCCACATGACGAAGTCCTGTTCCCCATACACACACTGACTCAAGAGTCTCATCCGTGTGGAAGCCTGTGCTTTGACATGTACATGGCACATTAATACTCGAAAGTGTTTGTGTTTTGGTCTGTTAACTTTGCACATGCTCCAGGATATAGCAGCTTCTGGGGTCACATGTAGCATGTATTCATTGCATGATGACCCAAATTTATAACTAATCAATTGACTTAATAGGCTGAGGTTAAATATGGTAATTACATTGACTAATGTTTGTTATTTACAAATTAAGTTTAGTTCTTCCCCACTGAGCGTTTCATTGGTAATATACACCCAGCTTTATAATATTATATATTATTATATGTATTATATACTTATATAATAAATCTTTTCACTGGAAGGTTACAAAATGGATTCAGAGACTTTTATTGATCTCCAAGCATGCACTGTATGAAAAAGTTACTCTACTAGCTTGGGGTGTATGTTGTACATGCAAGCAATAGCCTTTACTTGTCAGAGGTTAATTTAAACATGACTCAGTGCTTAGGAAAGAGATCAGTTAAACATGCTTATTGTACAATGTCAGAAAACATGCAACAGGTTAAATGTTAAAAGCCCAGACAGTAGATTTTCCCATGAGATCTGATTATAGATTCTCCAAGAACTTAGGAGATAATAATAATAAGAATAATAAAATTAATTAATATAGCACCATTCTCACACCCAAGGCTGCTTTAAATTACAGTCAAGTGCACTATATATATATATATATATATATATATATATATATATATATATATATATATATATATATATATATATAAAACAAAAGAA
>CM074955.1:3893483-3908373 GCA_037577455.1 Pangasius macronema
AAGATAGGGATAGGTGGAGAGTGATGATTCGCTGTGGAGACCCCTGAAGGGAAAAGCCGAAAGAAGAAGAAGAGTCAGTGTTGGTAGATGGTAGTAATGTTTGCTTTCTTATCTCCACATGCAGACAATACGAGTCAGGAGGCTGATTCGGCCATTTTTCCTCTTGCAAAATTCCTCCTTAATGAAGAAAACTCTAAAATGTATCAAAAGGACACTTCCAGAAATAGCAAGGTAAGAACATTAAGAGACTCCTTTTTTTTTTTCTTATGACCGCTTGTTATAGGGCTTGTGTCTGTCGAAGTTGAGCTTGATAATTAGTTATTCATACATCACCTCAGACCTACACATCTAGACACACTTGAAGCTGCTACGGTGGCTCATGAAGGCTAAGGCACTTTATGTTGTCACCTGTCTATATTATCTGGGATAATTTTATAGTAAATAAAATAATACAGACTCATTCTAGACATGTAAACATGTAAAAAAAATTGCTACACACGACTAAAGAAGGATGGGACTAACATTTCAGAGAAGCTCCAGTATCAACAATAAACAAATTACCCCCACCTCCTCATGTAAAACTAATTCTGTACTAACAAGGCTTTAATTAAACTACTACAGAACATTGTACACATAAACACACATGCAAAGGCAACCCTCCATCTTACTGACTTTTTCTTTCCCAGTGTGATCCTGCTTCTGGCCCTCCACCTGTGCTTATTCACCATGATTGGTATGCTGATCTTCCCCAAATTTGAGGTATCAATGCATAATACATACCTTATTCTGACATAGAGACTTGGACATCATACATTGAGATGTATGATCTAAAAATGAAATTGCCTAAATGGCTAAATTGTCATTACAGTTTCTATTATTTGTATCTAAGTCAGAATACTAGATGCTGGTATAACTGATGAAGAATGCTTACTCATTAATGTGTGGAATCTGTTGTGTAATGTGCCAAAAGGACTCGTCGAAGAATGGGGAATGGGAGGCTTACTTCAAAGACCTGCCTAAGGCCTTGTCCTCTCTGCTTGTGCTGCTGACGACTGCTAATAACCCAGACGGTACAGAGCTTCTCACTGTGTGTCATCAGATTCATTTTATTCGCCGTACGAGTTTACATGACTCACACTAACCTCACATGAATCATATGTGTGGTGGCGTGGGAAAACCATTCATATGGTCAAATTTGAACATTTTTTGACTATGCATAGTTGTGAAACTGACAGGCTTTTCTTTCTTTCGTACATGTCTCAGATCACAAGCAAAGTTCTAGCATTTTAAAGTCCAAGTCCGCTTAAAGATGCTGCACCTACCTCTATATTGATTAGCTTAATTAATGCTACACACTGTAAAGAATTATAAGTTTACAATGGGGAAATGAGTTATCACTTTGATTATCATCATCATCTTCATCAGTCTCTGTCTCAGCACCTGAGCCTCATCAAACGAGCCTCATCGTTGTCCCTTCACTGCACTGATCTCTTTTCACACTAACACTGATGGGGAAATAAGTGCTGACTCATTTAGTCAGTTCTGTCAGCTAAATTTATTTTTATTAATCACAGACACACAATTACAAAATTCCGATTACACAATTACGATTACAAACTGATCAGGATTGTGTCCGTTTCGCTATGGCACTTAGCTATCCAACGACTTAATAAAAGCTTGCCATTCATTGTGTGAGAAAAACACTCTTACCTAGCAACGCTTTAGCTGCCTTTAAGCTGACTGACTGCATTTACAATGGCATTTGTGAAACTGACTCCATCGCTTCAAGGCAACGTTAAAAAGTAGCGTAAATAATATAATTTATATCAACAGCATTTATTTATTTATTTATTTTTGTTGTTGTTTGTTTGCAGCGACGTCAAAGCATATCATTGGCTAAACTAATTTTTGGTCCTCTCCTTCTTCTTCTTTCGGCTTTTCCCTTCAGGGGTCTCCACAGCGAATCATCACTCTCCACCTATCCCTATCTTCNTCCCTAACTTTGTCCCCCAAACGTCCAACATGAGCTGTCCCTCTGATGTACAAACTAATTTTTGGTCCAAAATTAATGTGTTTTCCAGAATTCGTGCACAGAGATATTTGTTGGGTTTCCCCAGACTGGCACACACACACAGTGCCATGGAAAGTATATTACCATTGTCCAGTGCTCATTGGTTTCTGTGACAAATGTGTTGCAGTATTTTAAAGATAAAAAAAAAATGGAAAATGTGTATGCATTTTTCTGGGCAGTGCCTCTTGTGCTAAAGGCCTGGTCATAACATTTGTACATTTGCTACTACAGAGGCACCCCTGTATCCGCTGGGGGTAGGTTCCAAGCCCCCTGAAACCGCGGATAGTAGAGAACACTATATACTATATATATAAAACGGCTGCGTGGATACGCTGGACAAAGGGATGATTAACGTCCCAGGCCAGAGTGCACAAGATTTTATCATTACTTATTTATCATTATTTATCATTAGATTTTATTATCGTTACTCAGAACCGCACGCAGTTTAAATTATGAATGTTTACTGTATTTCTGGAATTTTCTATTTATTTTTTTTGGACCAATGACAATCACGGTTAAATGCAACCATGGTAACTGAAACAGCGGATATATATACTATACATATATATTTTACTGTATTATTAATAATAATTTAAACCACTTTATTTTTTAATACCACAAGACTATTGAATTTTTAATTTGACTGGTCATAAGGTATCGATTAATTTTCTATAACAGCAGCTCTGACTTTAGTTCCTTCTACAAGGCAAATCACAGGTTTATATTAATGTGCTTGTTCTAATATGTTATTGTTTCTATGGTAATAATATACGAAGGGGCTTGTGTGGCAGACGCTCCACAGAAAATGTAGAAAAATTTGTACATCTTTGGTAAAGTCTCAGCACTTCATCAGGAGGTTTTCCTCCATAAGAAAGGCTTCAGAACATGAATGGATGGACATTTCACAACATTAGATGTAACTCTAAATGAATAAAAAGTATGATGTGATGTTCTTTACTAAATAAAAATAATAATTCTTGGTTTTTCTTTCTCTCTGCCAACAGTGATGGTTCCTGCGTACTCACTGAATCGGGGATACACCATATTTTTTATACTTTTCAGCGTATGTGGTAAGTTTCATAAAACCTGTGCAATGTTATCTTATGTTAAGAACTTCAGATGTGTTTGATGAATATGTATTTGAATGTTATTACAGGAACCTACATCTTGATGAATTTGCTCACCGCTATTATCTACAACCAGTTCCGAGGCTATTTGCTGGTGAGTGGCTGTTTTGTGTTGATTTAGTCTTCAGTGTCTGTTAACGTGTTCTTGCATTACTTATGGATTTCTGCTTTTTGGCTCGGCTTGTTCGCAGATGTCAGTGCAGGCTTCTATTTTAAGGAGGCATCTGGGGATCACGGCTGCGTTTAAGGTGCTTTGCTGTCCGGGTCGAGGCCACGACGATAATTCTGAAGCTCATGTGTAAGTTACAGCCAGATTGAACTACAGAGTTGTAGATTCTGATTGGATAGAGACAGTGTTGATTAGTTTCCTATAACAGCAGGTCTAGTAATAGTTCCAGCTGTAATTCAAAGGACCAGTTTATATAGCTGACACTCCACGTAATCTAAGGCAAATAATACATTGATTTAAAACCATGATATTTAACAAGGTGTCTGGAGTTCTGTGTGATAGAAAAATATCGGCAAGAATCAAGGGGAAGGTGTACGAGACAGTGGCGAGAGCGGCCATGCTGTATGGTTTAGAGACAGTGGCACTGAGGAAGAGGCATGAGTCAGAGCTAGAGGTAGCAGAGCTGAAGATGTTGAGGTTCTCTTTGGGAGTGACGAGGTTGGACAGGATTAGGNGAGGAGGTATATGGAGGTAATAAATGAGGAGATGAAGCTAGTGGGTGCAAGTGTTGAGGATGCAGAAGATGGGGATACACATCCTGTATTTGTGTGTTTTAGAAAGAGAGTTCGAGTGGACACAGTGCTGCAGGTCATGAGAAGAGTGCAGATGACGTCATACTACAGACAAGCTGTCATTAAGGTGAGTTCAGATATCAAGCCGAGAAAAGATTTCCAGGCTTTATGTGTAAGAAAAGCGGCTCTGGGATGGGAAAAGCTGTATTTCCGTTTACCGTCTCTTTTCTCAGGCTGCTCAGGAATTATCTGATGGTTTTGTTGATGGTGAAGCGTTTCGGAGGCTGTTCGATGAACTGGATAAGGAGCACATCAAAGAGGTAACGTCCTCTGCTCTCCTCTGCTCTGAGGAAGTCATTTGTATAACTGTATCTAGATACCACTGGGGAACTTTGTGTTTTTGCATGCATGCACATCTTTAGTTACCTATGAAAATATTTGTAAATGATGACATTTGGATATTTGTCCACTAGCACCCACCGAAACCAGAGTACAGCTCCTCGTTCCTACAGTCGGTCCAAAACGTGTGTAGCCATTACTACTTCACTGTGGTGGGAAACATCGTAGCCCTCACCAACGTCATTTGCATCTGTGTGAGTAGCCATTTCATTTTATTTTTATAGCAAATATTATTTTCCTTCAATTTTAAATGATAGTTTCGAAAGACATATGCCAAAAGCCAATGCCAAAAAAGCAGACATTATGTTATAATGGTCTATGTTGCCATCTTGTGGTTAGCATAAGAAAGAACACGTTTGGAAAATATATGAAGGGTTACTTGAAGGTTTTCCGTTGAGAACTACATCCCGAGGATTCCCTTTAATGAGTGAAGTGACTTGTGGCGAGCCATACTCGGAATTTGTGCTCTGCATTTAACCCATCCAAGTGCACACACACAGTAGTGAACACACACACCCATAGCAGTGGGCAGCCATTTTAGCTGCGGCGCCCGGGGAGCAGTTGGGGGATCNCCACCTACAATCCCTGCCGGACCCGAGACTCGAACCCACCACCTTCAGGTTCACCTTCAGGCTACAAGTCCGACTCTTGGACCATTAGGCCACGACTGCCCCCATATCACATACAACCCTCGTTAGAACTGTTAATCGTCTTTTTCCTGTCTTTCTGAAGGGCTGGACTATTTTTTAGTATAGAGGACACTAGTCAGAGAAATGAGTGTATTTATATTTATATTTATATATGTATATCATATAGTTTTGTGTGCAATACAGCTATTGTTTTTTTTTTTTTTTGCAGAGTTACTGAGCATTGCTAAGAAAACTATAAACTTGTGTTTTGCAGAGCATCTTGGTGCTGGATTCAGACAAGACTGTAATGGAGAGGAATGATTACTACATGGAGGTAACTTTATTCTGAGAGATGGCTTATGGCACCATAACGGTGCTTTCAAACATGGCCTTTTGTGCTAATGAGGAAAAAAATGCTCACACGACATGCACACTGTAACCACAGCAAGCCTCGTAGCAGTCTATCTAATTCCAGCTAATTAACTAGCCTAATGTTTAACTGTGGTGATGAGGAGATTGTCTTTGCTGTAGCTTTAAGAGCAGAAAATCAAGAGCTGAAAGTTGTTATTTTTAGTTACATTGCCTCATTAGAATTTTGGCAATGTAATATTTTCGATTCAACATGCCATAAATCTCCTTATAGACACTCACTAACGAGATTACATATTTGTTTGTTCTTGCTTGACCCCCATTTTGTGAGCTGATTGGTCAGGAGATAAAAGGCGTCACCTTTTTCGAAACAGTTGGTGCACTTCTGTGGCGGAAAAAGCCACGTGTGAAGCACCCTAACAGTTTCATTTGGTTGAGCGACAGGAAATGATCATCATTAGTACTTGCGGTGCTTGTTTTTTGTTACGTATAAGGTAGCATAGGCCAAAATGCCCGCTGGGACAGACTGATAGAAAACTGTATATCTTGAGAAACCTTGTATCTGCACTGGTACTACATTTTGACCTTTAGCCTTTTTCACGTTGCATTTAATGGATTGTTTTTCTGTTTGTACAGATCATTAATTGGGCTTTTATCATGTACTACCTGCTAGAGATGATACTGAAACTGATTGCCTTTGGTTGGAGGGGTTACGTCTCTTACAGAAATAACATCTTTGATGGGTTCTTCACTGTCCTTCTGCTGGTATATAAATATAAATATACATATATTTCAAAATAATTATTGTTCAGTTAATGTTTCTGCTGATAGAGACAGATTCCATGTTTTATAATTTGATAAACATGTTGCCTGTTACACCTGCACAATCTAATCGAAACCTGTATATGGTTTCTTTATTAAACAGATCCTCCAGGTTACTATTTTTGTCATGTTCAGGAATACCAATCCAAGCTCGTAAGTGTGATTATATTACTATAATGATAATCTTTTTTTTATTTTTATTGCGTTCATCATGCTAACGGTAGCTGTGCGTTGTTCCCAGGATGCCGACTCTGCACTGGAACATGTCTCTGTGGGAAATGGTGCGACTGGTCAACATGGTGATTGTCTTCCGTTTCCTCCGGATCATTCCAGAAATCAAGGTCAGCAGCAATGGTCCTTACGATATGACTTGTCTTATGATCACGTCAAACGTCTTCAGTCCACCTTATGCACATGCGACAGTCACATCGCAACACTGGATTGAGTTTCGTTATGCTAAAATGTTCACTGTTGATCTTTACTGTTTACAGATGATTAGAGCACCATATGTTGTACATGACATCCATTTGTATCCATTAATGTTGTGGAACATCACAAAACAAGTTAGTTCCTGTTATCACTTACGTTACAGCAGCTTTGAACAGTCGTTCCATCACAAGCCTCTCTCTCTCTCTCTCTTGATGTTATTAAGACAAACAAAGCATCTTTGTCATTTTAACTAAAAGAAAAAAAATTCGTCTGTCTTGAAGACCTTCCTGGGGTGGAAAACGTACTGAAGATTACAAAGAGCTGACACTGGAGACTCCTTCCTTAAATGCTACATAAGCTTCTCATTACAGATATTCAAACATCACCATATTCATGATTATACATTTTTCTTTGTTAAACGAAGGTTTTTGATCTGTACGTCATTAGTCTTGGATTATGTGGCGCATCCGCTACACAAGTCCTTGTGAATGAGCTGATAGTATTAGTATTAGTATTACTGTTACTGTAGAAATAATTAATATAATTGTAATAAATAATTGCATTAATATAAACCTGTGATTTTGAATTACAGCTGGCATTACTGACAGGGCTACTGTTGCGGAAAATTAACCTTCTCAGTTATAACTACACTCTTTCTGTTGGGTTTCTGAAATATTTCAACATTTCAATATTTAACATTCATTGCAATATTTAATAAGAATTAAACAGTAGTGAAATTGCAAGTTGACCTTTTCTCTAGACGGAGTTCTGGCGCCATCTTGTGGTTAGGACTGTGTATTGCATTTCCATAGTAAATTGGCTCGAATTTGCAGCTCTTTTGATAGAATTTTGTTCTCCATGGTGAAAATGGCTAATGGCTAATGTTACAGGTTCCTGAGTCCATGGTATGTATATAATTTATTTTTTTATTTTTCCTTTTTGTAGTTGATGGCTCTGGTGGCTAGTACACTTGTGGACCTTGTGAAGAACTTACGGGCTTTCGCTGGGATCCTGGTGGTGAGTGTAAACAGTGCGTTAAGGCTTTTAAAGCATCATCGCTCATGCATTAAGGATGCATGTTCTCCGCTCTCTGATTTAGGTGGTGTATTATGTGTATGCTGTCATCGGTATCTGGCTTTTCCAAGGAGCGATTACTCCTCCGGTCTCAAGGTACTGTATATACGTCAATAACAAATATCATAATTCTGTGATGTTGTTACTTTGTCATATAGTTTTGAGCTAGTCAGGATTAACTCAGAACTGACAAAGTGAGAGCTTGGTACATATACATATTGTAAATGAGTTCCTGATAATCTATTTCATACTCTATTTGTGTATATTTCCTTGTAGCGCGGCCAACTCAAGTAGCGAGAATGCTACATCCAACTTCACCATGGAGTGTGGCTCGTACGAACAGCTGGAGTATTGGCCAAACAACTTTGATGACTTTGCTGTAAGTATTTACCCTCAGCATTATTTATTGCACAGTTTAAGCATTAAGAGCTTGTTTTTTTTCTCCATCACTCACTGTTCACTTATGGGATGTTCAGTCATCTCTAGTCCTGCTGTATGACGTGATGGTGGTGAATAACTGGCAGGTCTTTATGGACGCTTACACCAGATACACCAATGAGTAAGGCAACAGCTCCAGAAATATTTTTGGTTTCAGCTATGATACACTCGATACATTTCTGCATGATTAACCATGATCGTGATTGTTGTCTTTAGGTGGTCGAAGGTGTACTTCGTATCCTGGTGGTTAACTTCGTCTGTCATGTGGGTCAATTTGTTTGTGGCACTCATTTTGGAGGTATGACAATTTTGTCTGTTACTAGTTTTAATTTATCCCTGTGGGTTTCACCAAAGCAGTACATAACTGACTTTAGAGCTGGTTTGGGTACTTTGAAAAACTTTTTGTTTTTTCAAAGTACCCAAACCAGCTCTAAAGTCAGTTATGACTTTAACCCTGTCAGTAAAACTTACACCGACTGTCAGCTTGCTTTGGTGTACTGTCTGTAATGGAAACAGCATGAAAATGTCTGTGGAGCAGTTATGGTATCTACAGAGGATTTTTAAATTATTTTTATTAGTTATTATTATAAATATATAGATGATGTAGTTTTCCTGGTGAGTATTCACGGGTGGGGTCAGTGATTATTTTAGAAGACTTGTAATATATGGGGAAGTCTTCTGTTCAAAGACAAACGCTCTCTGGTCTCCGTGGCTCCGGACTTGTAACCCGAAGGTGAACCTGAAGGTCGTGGGTTCGAGTCTCGGGTCCAGCAGGGATTGTAGGTGGGGGAGNGCTCCGGGTGTGTGTGTTCACTACTGTGTGTGTGCACTTGGATGGGTTAAATGCAGAGCACAAATTCCAAGTATGGGCTACCACACTTGGCCACAAAGTCACTTCACATCACTTCACTTCACTTCAATTAACATGTGGTTAAAATATCTCACTACATATTTAATATGTAAAGTTATTGTATAGCGACAAAGGAAATGCTCAATTATTAAATGATTAATATTTTAAATAGGAAAGTGTCTTTAAGTATGCAATGCATATAAGTATATATACACACACACACACACACACACACACACACACACATGACATCCACCTTTAATGTTCCAGAACTTTACTTACAAATGGGACAAAAGTCATGCGTTGAGCGTATCAGACGTGGAGAGAACGAACTATGAGACCACAGTGCAGGTGATGTTCAGGTAAGCTCCTAGTATTTTTGTCTCTGGTCCACTTTCTATGAATTTGTCTCTGCTTGAGCTTCTGCCTCTTGGACAAGGAATGGTTTAGACAGTTACATTTTCTTTTGTTGACGTTTTGCGATACGTTTACAGTCCCCCAGGTGATTTGCTTTGCGATTAATGCTCACAAAAGGCTTTGTTTAAGGCTGCTATGCATGCATGCATGTGCTGCTCTGGGTCTTGAATCATTTGCCTGATGTTAATTCACCTCTCCATAGACAGAATGCTTTGAGATCACCGCTCAAACATGTTGAGGTGCAGCGTATATAGATATATTCATATTAAATCAATTTATATTTGATTATTTTAATCACTTGTTGTTGGGACCAGACAGTCTGAAAAATGGTCCTGAACAAGAAAGACACTCTGTGAAAATTACACAAATATGAATCAACAACGTTATTCCCATTATTGTACATTATTCACAATACACACTTTCATATATGTTGTGTGTCAAGTGATCAAGTAGTCATCCTGCTTTCGGTTCACATCGAAGGTGCTGGGATTCGATCCTAAAAAGAATCGATTCCCTGATTCCAGGCATGAAAACTAAAAGTAATCTCTAATGTTTCAGAGTTGATTCCACACATGACGCAAGCAATATGAATTGAGCATCCAAGTGTTGTAGTGAGACAGCTAGTGAATATTAGCTGTTAAATTTAGATTAACTAGTCAGGACTGAACAAAGTCCCTGGTGGACTAGTGGTTAGGCCACAGCACTCTCACTGCTGTGGCTCGGGTTCGATTCCCGGCCAGGGAACCAACCCCAGCCATTGGGGTTGCGTGCAACAGTGCGCTGGTCTCAGTGCCCGGAAAAATTGGGGAGGGTTGCGTCAGGAAGGGCATCCGGTGTAAAAACTGTGCCAAATCAAATGTGCGGATCACTGATCCGCTGTGGCGACCCCTAACGGGAGCCGCCGAAAGAGCATTTTAGTCAGGACTGAACAAATCAGGGTTTGAAATGTAAGTAAGACCCTTTCCCATCAACTGAAACCATGATCCATTGATCTGTTGATCACGCTGTGGCCTTATGCTAGTCTGTGTGTTTTGATAAAAGTGATCAACAGTAATATTCAATATTCATATAATATGTAAATAGTGACCTGTTATTGAATTTAGCCTAGTTAAGAGTTATGCGGTAATATTAGTGGATTTAAGTGAGAGTAAAATACCAAAATAATCAAACTAAATGATTAATAAAAATTTAAACAAATCCCTTGTTCTCGAGCATTATGGTTGATCAGCATCTTTCAAGACGGCTTGGATTTCCATATGCAGTGAGATTTAAAGCCTCATTCCTTACTGACCTGCTGTTCTTCCCTGCACTGGCTTGCCTTCGTGAATGAAAACCATCAGCTATTCTTCTTTTGATTTTTTTTTCTTGTCTCCAAAAACAAAAACCATATCTAACACTTGATTGCAATCTATAGCATGCACTCTAGCGATCTATAGCATGCTCTATAACATGCTCTGTTCTAACACATCCTGTAATATGCATTTATATTCTCCCACCTCCCACTTCCCACTTCCCACTTCCACCTCAGAGACCAAATCCAAGGACCAAGCCAGGAGGACATAGAGAACCAGCTCCAGTGTCTTCCACACCTCCATCTCCCTCGCTGGTCCCTGCAATCACACAGCCCTTAACTACAGCGCCACATACACCTGCTCTCCACCACACGTTTACATTCACATTAATCCCGACTGGAGTGCGGAGGAGGACAGTCTGCCGTGGTCTTGAAGTGGCGTTAGTGCAGAAGACACCGCCATGTGCTGCTCGGTTTTCTGCTGAACACATGTTAGCGACATGGCACTGTTTTAAAATGCCAGTCCTTTTTATTCTTAGTTTTATTTATTTATTTTTTAATTCGTCTAGTACTAGAGCGTTTCGATCTTGGTTATGAAAGGGAAACGATCAGATTTTTGTTTTGAAATGAATGTTTTAACTAGATAATGAATTTCAAGTCTGTGCAGAGAGATCATGGACAAGATGATCCCATCCAGCCTGCTCTGGATGTTCGCTCGCATGACTGTTCAACCCCCTTGCACTTTTCCACGTGGTGTAGTGTTATAACCTGGAACTGAAATGGGGTTTTATATATATATATCATGAGTCTAAGCAAAATATGTAATATGTAAGTGGGAATTATTTGCACATAAAAAAAGCTTAAAAGTTGTGGTGCATTCCCTTCAAATGGTCATGTGACTTCTTGTCACGATTTATAATCCCAATTAAAACAATTTCAGTTCCCGGCTGTAAAAGTACAAAATGTAGAAATGTGCATTGGGGGTGAAAACTTACGCAAGGCACAGTACAGTGTCTGAAGTGTCATTTGTGAGTGGCACCACGTTCTACGCTCCACTACTCCTCACTCACTCGACCAACCTACTCGAAGCACCGTTGAGCTCAAACGCAGGCAGCAGACGTCAGTGACATGGAAACGGTGCGCTGAAATGGCCCTGAAGCTGCGCCAGAAACACTCTCATGCAGCCAGACTGGGTTTTATTGCTGAGATGGGAACGTGAAGATCTTGACAGAATTGACTGAGGTGCTTTTTAACCTTGAGCATTCGGTTAATTAATACTCAACCGAGCTATTACGGCATTACAACCTTGAACCATAGATGTCTTTTGGTCTAAAAACTAACATGTCTATAAAGGAATGGAAAGCGTATGGTATTAATCACTGAAGCAGGAGATGCATGTTGACCTGTAGATATACCTGTTAATCCTTCCTCAGCTGATGGGAATGTCAGTAAATGGTGCTGTTCTGGTAATACGTGTGTGGCAGCCAGAGAAAAGCCTTCACATGGTGGAATGTCGGCATGAAAGCTTTCGCATGGATCTCAGCTAGAAGTACAGCTTTTAAATCTGCCTAGTTTTAAAAGGGAAAAGGATTTCATTCTGACTGCAGCCATTGTGCTACAGAACATAGCTATCCAGCAATCTTTATCTAGACTGATGCCCCATACACACACACACACACACACAAACACATACACATACAGATAGCTTTTAACTGAAAAGTGGAGATGGATTGAAGTGGACTAAAAACGTCCTTTTCACTACAGAAAAAAAAAAACGTCCCTATTTGAAAACGCTGACGTCATGCCGCGAACCTGCGCTGCGGTTTTTCAAGTGTCATGGATGTGCTCGTGCTCTGTTTATCAGGTTGATCACATTATTGCGTTGCGGTCTGTAATTTCGTATTCGATAACGTGTTTGTAATTTCGTTCCACTTCGTTTTATTATTACACCCTCGTGCAGAGGTGCCAGACGTTAACGCGTGCTGTACCGCGCCTGAATCGACAAACCACACTGCAAATAAAGACCCGGGAGAGCACTTTGCATTCGAGCGCATGCGTACGCAGTCGGTGCACCTCATCATCAGTCCACACGTATGAATCCGGGCGTTTATCGTTCTTCATGGCGTACTATCACGGCGCTGGCTTGCTCATGTGAACGTTTTCAAATAGGGTTTTTTTTACGGTTTGGTGTGGATGAAGATATTTTCGACGACGCTATTCGTGCGTGTGGTTTTTATTAAACAGAAGGGTAAAAACTATGTTTTCAAAAATATGTGTAAACGTGTGGATGGAGCCTGACTGTGTTTACCACTGCCACTTGGTTAAACTGGCTCTTTAGCCAGCGTGACCTTTACAGGAAGATAACCTAGACAATATTTTAAAAAAGCGAATAAAAACATTTCCACATCATTTCCATTAAAATATTTATGGTTTCTCAAAGTATGTGTACTCAATTTTGGACAATTTTGGATTTTTTTTTTTTTAGCACCATCAGCATCATCCGATGGTTTTCCCAGACCAATACACACACACACACACACACACACACACACACACACACACACACACACACACACACAAAAGAGTTGTTAAATTGGTTCATTTCTCATTATTCACTGGCTGCATACAAAGCACAATATCATATATCCAGTGAAATATATCCAGCGTTCTTCACCCTAATTTTTATCTACCAGCTTTGTAGTGTATGATCTGATAAAACCAGAATTTAAAAAGCAGAAAAACCTGTTTACAATTAAGCTGTAAAAATTTCTCGTCGTGGTGCACATCACATAGATAGCACAACATTTTCGGGAAAGCACGAGGAACCTGAATTAGTTTTTACTCCCATAGATCAGTTTTGTTAAGTCTTTCTGTCATGTTCGTGTCCCGTGCGTCACGTTAATACGTTTATTGTTAGTGTAATGGTGTAGTTCTGAATTCATGTTATATAGCTAATCACGTGCACTATTCAAGTGTGTTAAAAGTGTTAAAACACTTTCAGTTCCTTTCTCAGTTTGTGGTGAATTTTGTATCTGAAATCACACATACGCTACAAATGTGGCAGATAATATTAGATTGAAAAATGCCTTTACTGAATGAATTTCTTTTTAAAGAGATGTAGATGATGATATGATAGTCATCGATGAAATGATGATTTCACTATGATGTTTAGATTCTAATATTTATATATAATATATTATTTATTAATGATCTATATTTAGATTATATAGACCATTAAAAAGAAATCAAAAGGGGAATCACTGCTGCAGAGGAGCCATTTTGTTACTCGGTATGTAAAAAACATTTTATTACAACTTTTATAGTCAGTGTTGGATAAGAACACGGTATTATGATAATTTTACGGTATTATCATGATTAATAAAGTTTGCATTATATAATCATAATATGTGTCTCTGATACCATCAAATGAGCATTTCAGTGTTCTGAGATACATTTGAATAAAATGGGATATTGTCATAAAGTTTTTTTTTCTCTTTTGTTCATTCGTTGTTGAATTCTTGATAATGATTGGTCAGAAGGTGTTGATTAATTGTCTATAAAAGCAGCTCTGAGAGTAGTGTTGCTGTAATTCAAATCACAGGTTTGTATCAGTGCACTTGTTCTGTTGTGATATTGTTTGTATAGTAACAGACTTTAAATTGTAAATTGTAATTGTTGCCAAATTGCTGTGGAGTAAGAAGAATAAAACACTTCGGGACATGCTGCTGTAACTTCAAGGCTGTAACAGGGAATCAATTGTTGATTATTTTCCTATAACAGTAAGTTTTACTCCTTACATAATGCACATTTTTTACGGTCTAGCTCCAGCTACACTGTAAGTGTGTGTTTGTACTGAAAAAATAATTTACACCCATAATGCAGAATGTGATGTTCCTGAATACTAATGTGGCTGTAGCACCTGTGACACACATTCGTGGCCTAATGGTCTGAGAGTCGGACTTGTAACCTGAAGGTGAACCTGAAGGTCGTGGGTTCGAGTCTCGGGTCCNCACCGATCCCCCAACTGCTCCCCGGGCGCCGCAGCTAAAATGGCTGCCCACTGCTCCGGGTGTGTGTGTGCACTTGGGTGGGTTAAATGCAGAGCACAAATTCCAAGTATGGGTCACCGTACATGGCCACAAAGTCACTTCACTTGACTTCACTTCTGCGTTTCAATTATTTATCCTAATGGATCTTTAAATTCTTTAAACTCTCGGGAGAAAGGTATGGATC
>CM074955.1:3926838-3949323 GCA_037577455.1 Pangasius macronema
CGATCACATCCTGATTGTTTTATTTCAAATCCATTGTGGTGGTGTATAAAGGCAAAATCACAAAAACTCTGTCATTGGCCAAATACTTCCAGACCTGACTGTATATAGTATTAGAACAAACCTTTCCCATGTCTCAAATCAAGCAGCTTTCAAACTTAGAAAACCCTTCCTCACAGACAGTTGATCAGATCATTGGATATGTTCCTGCTTCAAACTTTGGTTCTCCACCAGAGAAGTTGGCAGCTAAAAGAAGCTTGAATGCACTGGTCTTTAACACTGTTTATTTACTATCAACGTTCCCCCCTGCTAACGCTGAACAGACCACTTCCTGCCCCGTGGCTGTACGGAGTCCTGTTTCCGACCCTTAGTGCCCTAACCTGTTCCTCCACCCGGCAGTTTGTAGCTTTTGACATTTCTGGTTGCCATTACCAAGGGCTTGTTGAGAAACTCTGCATGCATTTGCCCCACCTCAGGTTTCTTAGAGGTCACCTGGGGTCAAACAGAATGTCAGAACTTGAGGTATTTCCCAGATCAGCACAATGATAGCATGGAACGTAATCAGAGTTGTTTTAGGAGTGTTTGTTGTTGTGCGTTTCCAGACGACAGCACATGTACATTTTTTAAACGCATTTCTTTATGTGATGGCTATTTGGAAAAGGATCTTTTGTGTAGGACACAGCCTGCCACCCCTCCATCTTCTGTGGCATGTAGAAGGGATGGTATCGATCAAGGTTTTCCACACAGGATAACCCTCAGGGCTCCTCGCAAAAGCATGCAACAGGGTGTTAGGAAGCTCCACTGCGAGTGAAAACAGAAACACAAGTCTCAAAAGTTCACCTTCAGAAGTTCACAGTTGGTTGACTTGAAGGCTTTCTACCCACAATTCCTTATCTGCTCACAGGCGAATGCTATTGTGTCTCTATCAGAAAAGTTACACTTTAAATCTTAAAATCAAATACATGGTCTTTACTTTGGGATAAGGCTGCTGCTTGAGACCAGTGAGTAAGAGCTCCTGACAGCTGAACACCAGGTGAGGCTTTCCACACTTTATATATACAACATTATAAAATTTAACTCCTATCACAACTTCTTGATTTCATCATTCCTGTTATTTTCTGCATCTAAACGCATGTCCGAAGCTGCATTCCCAAACTGTTGGAATTCTTTATTTGTCCTCGACCCAGACATCGAAAGCTCTTCAAACAGGATACGGAGGTAGATGGCAAAGGAGATTTGAAGTGATAGCCCATTTTAGAGAAGAGAAAGGCCCTAATTGTCTCCACTCCCCACAGCTCCCTCCCTGCGACAGCCTCGCATGCCACTGGAGAAAGAAAAGGAGAAGAAAGCGGCTGAGAGAGATAGAGTGAGAAAAGAAAAAAAAACGAGCAAGGGAGAGAGAGAGCTGGAGAGGACAGTTTCGCTGTGCAGCTGCTCCCGTGGATGTTTTTGGATTACATCAGTGCTGCGCCAAAGAAAGGAGCGAAGGACAGATAGACAAGGGATCAGAGGGAGAAGGGAGCGGGGCACACTCCACAAATCAGGGCTCTTAGTTCGGGAGGGGGGCCCCGGCTCGGTTCTTGGAGTTCTCTCGGACAGAGCTGTCATTGTTAGCAGGTTGAAGTGGGTAAAGCCAGGGCTGAATAGTGCAGCAGGCCCCCCTTGTCACCACTGCGCCCCCCCACCTACATCCTGACAACACAGCAACAGCAACTCAACCTTGCCCTGTCAGCTGCCTGCTCCTGAGCCCTGTGCCTCGGCCTCGCGCCTGAGCTTGGCATGCAGCTGAGATTACATTGCTCCGGGCACACACTCCTTCTTCGTCTTTGGAATTAATACTTACACATCACTGTTTGGCCAGCAGGCACAGGGCATTGAGGCTGTCAAACAGAACGAGAGAAAAGGGGGGAACCAAGAAATATACAGCGGAGTGTAAAAGGGCTTTTGTTGATTTAAAACATCATTGGGTATCACTTTGTAGTGTAGTTTCAAAATGTTTTCAGGTGTACTGATGGTGGTTTTGGTTATATTGCTCCTGTTTCGCAGGGTTTTATGGCATGTCATCTGCCTCTTCATTGGTGATAAACTGCTCAGGAAAAAGCCAAGAGCCAGGAGACAGAGGGAATTGTCAGAGTAGAAGTCACTATGTGTGCAGTTTTTTTTTTTTTTTTTAAATGGATGCTCTTGAATGCCATTTGGGTAAAATTTTCACAGTTCAATGTTTCCATTCACATTCATTTTGGCATAATACTACTACTACTGCTATCATCATCATCCCAGGTTGTATGCCATGTCACTAAATAATTTGTGCACCTTTAATATCTTTGTGCTATTTGTCTATGCGGAATGACAGAATGACACAGGGTTTTTTTCATATTCATAAATCCTGACATTTTAATTTTAATAAGGGTTAATTTGTTTTTGAGTTGTTTTAGTAGTTTATAATTAGGAATAAATAATTCTACACAGAATAATACATTTAGAATGATTCTATAATCATATATATTGTACTTATTGTACTTATAAAATGCATCTTTTATCTCTTGAAGCTCACTGTCACAATTCCACGGGCCTAATGTGTGTGATATGTTTTAAAATACAAATCATTGTAATTTCTTGTTGGCAATAAATAAATGATAATAATAAATGTATTTAAAAACCTTGTCATTGCTGACACTTTTATTTGAAACATTTATTTGTGAATCTCAATTTGAAACAGAGACTTTCCCTCTGGGATTAATAAAGTGATCTGACTTCTCTATCTTATTACACAATTGTGGAAGGAGTCTCCAGTGTCAGCACTTTATAACAGTCAGAGGTAAAGCTGTAACTATTTTAAGTTTTCCTCGTTTTTTTTTGTTGTTGTTAACATGACCATCTGCTGGTGAGGGAAAGCTGCTATAGCATAAATGATAACAGGAAGTAAATTGTTTCATGGACGTTCCACAATAATAAAGTTTCCTACAGAGTTTTGCATAAGTATTCACCCACCGTGAACTTTTCTTCACTTTGTAATGGTACAACCTGGAATTGTCTTGTCAAGTCTTGTCATGGATTCACAATCGGATTGAGGTCTGGACTGACTGGGCCAATCTAACACATTCAGGTTCTCAGGTTTTGAACCGTCACAGTGTAGTTTTGGCATTACACTTTGGGTCGTTGTCTTGTTGGACTAAGAACCTTCTGACCAAATCTCAAGTCTCTTGTAGATTGGAACAGGTTTTCTTTTAATTGCCCTGTATTTGGCTCCATCCATCTTGACTACAATACTGACCAGTTTCCCAGTCCTCGCTGGTGAAAAGAATCCCCACAACATGCTACCCCCACCACCAAAGAATTTAGGTTTCTTTCTCTCAATAACCAGATGGTATGAATATTAAAATTGAGCTGGTCATACCATACCCCTTATCTAATGAGTCTGAACTGACACTTTATTAAGCAGTGGTTGCTCTTTTTTTTGGAAGAATTTATGTTGTTTTTTAAAAAATATTCTCATTAATGAATGTGCAAATTAACTCAAAGTGGAATGGTATTTTAAAAAAGCATTGGCCCCTGAAATGGGGTATTCAGATAATGTTGCTTTCAGCAGTCATCCAGTTGTTTCTGTTAAATTCTAATGGACTGTTGGTTCTGTCATGGGAGAGAGCTCTGGAATCCTTCGTTGCTTTGCGTCTGACTGGTCGCACTGATTGATTGGTGTAGAATGCATGGTCTAGTGGACTCAGACACTCCAGTTTTTAAATACTGATCCACAAATCAAAATGAATAAAGGACACACTTGAGCTTTCATTTTATTTTTGTGTATTGATGAGCATTTATGTGTTCTCATGTCTTCATTATGCATGATTGTTCAGTCATCACCAAGCAGGCCCTGGACTTGACTGACCAACAGCCAGACTCTGTAATTTACACAAAAAGAAGCAACACATTTACGAGGGAATGTTAAGAACAAGAATGCGCTTATTTTGTTACGGGAAAGTTCCTCTCCTTCATATGACTTTCTGGGGCATTTATATCTCATTTGAGCTTAAGAATAGGACCATTGTGAGACCGCTAGTTTTTTTTTTTTTTTTAACAACTGCCCTTTTTTGTTTTCTTATTTTTATATGGTGACGTTGCTCCTCAACTGGCCAACAATGCAGCTCAGTGGTCAGTCGTGGGGCTCCCAGCATTGTGACATGCTTGGTGTGACCGCAACCCTCCCACAGATCCTAGTTGGCAGGATTTACTGTGCTTTTATTGTTTTATTGGACCCCCAAAGTCAAGGACCTGTTCTGGTAAACGTCCTGTTACTTTACAACACAAAGTGTAACGTGTTATCATCAGGTGATCTGTTGCCTTATCGTGAAGGAGATAGATAGGCAGATCTAAGTTTTTGCTTTTGCTTTGTTCACCAGTGTGGGCGATTACTGGTTAGTGGACTTAGTGATATCCTTGTGGCTTTAATTGTGCCCATGCTTTGTGGTGGATCTGTGGGTGCACTTGTGACTTAGGCTTAACCTCTATTCCTGTCCTGTCCGGGTGCCACATCAGAGAATGTTGTTGAGACTCCAGGGCTGGAATGGAGTTACGAAAGGCGAAAGAGAGGTCCAATTACTAACTACACTACATTCTTTTTTTAATCGAAATGGCATAAAAATACAACCAAGCTTCTTTTTTTTTTAACAGAAGCATATTACTCAGAATCCTACATATCTGTATATTGAATTTATTATTAAAATGTACCCTAGGCCTAAGTGATATGTAAGGAATAAAATATGTGTAGGTGTGCACTTATAGGAAAATAATCAACAATGGGGTGGTGTGAAGCAGCCAGACATGAAGACACGAGTTATTTTTACCACCACCAAGTTGATTATTTTCCAATAACAGCACATGCTTTAGTGTTTTATTCCTCTTATAACACAGCAATTTGCCAATGCTAACAATGTTTTTTTTTAGTAAAGAACAACAGATTGTACAGTTTAGCGATTTATAGTTAGGTAACAACTATGAACACTAGTTTGCTCATCAGTCTCCATTTTCCCTCTTTATTGAAGTTAATATCCACAAATCCCATTTTCCTGTGCTGGAAATGTAAAGTTTTAGCTTTCACAAAAAAAACCTACGATTTGCCTTGCAAAACTAAAAAATAAACTTATTAATAACATTTGAGGGTTTTCCCCCAATAGTATAGAAACACTGACCTCTCTGGTGAGTTTGTTTATCCCATGATTTGTGACTTTTGCATATCTTCTAATCCAGTTAAAGTTTATATAAGCCTCTAGGCCCAACTCAGTTTCTTTACAGGTCATAAAAATAACCGAACTAATAGAGCATAGGGATGTACTTGAACATGATGAGAAACATAATCCTTTCATCGTCTACCATCTGGTCACTCTCTCTTTGGCAAATGTTTTCATGATGTCTTTGTCACCTCACCCTGTTATAAATGAGCCTAAAAGGGATTCCTAGGATGCCAAACCTGAGCCATGTCAAAACGGAAGCTTCCCAGTGCTTTGATGAAGCAGGGCTGTGTCCATTCCCGAAGGAATGTTTCTCCAGCCGTGTTTATCGGAGGCCCTGGTGGTGCTGGTGTCCAGCCTGGAGTTAAGCTCTGGGTCAGCCTGGATGCCAAGGCCTTAAAAAATGTCAGTAAAACTAATGGCCCCTAATGGGACCACCAGAGGCGGTTGTTGCCATGTAAACTTGCTCTCCACTTCCCCTTTTCTCTACCACCAAGAAAATCTGACCTATCCTAACAATGGCATGGTGAATGTGTTTAAAAAGCAGGGATTCAACAAAGATTCACACCTCTCCAAGAGGGCTGTTGTGTTTACAGCGTCTTTAAGCTTTACCAATTACAATTTACACCTTACCAAAAACACCACCGGTACTTTCCCCGATTTCATGGCTCTCTGTTGTCTCCCAATTTCATGGTGTATGTTGCTATTCATCACTTAAAAGGCTTAAACTCGCCTTCTCCAGGCCATCATTTTCTGAATGTGGCAGACAGTGTGGTCTCTCAGTCATTTCACCCCAGGGTGAAGCATTTATACCCAAGACATCTGTGTGACTTCAGAGTCACCTTGTCATTCCTCAACTCAAATGACCTAATGGTCGAGCCATGACCACTTAAAAAGATCTTCAAGCTAAAGACTGTGTTATCTATCACATATTGACTTACACAAGAGAACCACATGAGATGATGCTCGGATTTGGATTTAGTTAAAGAATCGATCTTTCAAGATGTTCTAAAAGCTGGATTGTTAAGAATATTCAAGCATTTTTTTACACTGGAATGTGCACTTATTTTTTTTTCAAAGGATACGACAGAAAATTAAATTTCTTTTAAACTTCCTTAATGCCACAGAGTTCTTGAATCTGACTGATCAGAAGGCGTTGATTAATTTTCTAGAGCAACAGCTCTGACCGTAGTTCCTTCTGTAACTCAAGCGTAAATGTGCTCGTCCTACTACATTATTGTTTCTAATTCACACACGGACACTCCACATGTGTAATTGTTACTATGATGAAGATGTGTGTATAACATTTATGGAAGGAGTCTCCATTGTTAGTGCATTGTAACAGTCAGTATGTTTTCAGCCAAAGGAAAGTCTGCAGGAGTTTATGCTTTTGTCTTATTAATTTCAAGAGAGAGGGGGAAAAACGTCTGGTGAGGGAACTAATTGGTTTCACAGGCTTTCCACAACATTTAATGTCATCATAAGTGGTTAAAAAGTACGATCTCGTTTAAATGGCAAATTGTTGTGGTATAAGAGGAAAAAAAAACAAAAGCAATTTGGCTCATTCTTGAAATCCAGAGAACCTGTTGAGTGCTTGAGCCTTCTGCAGATTTTGCAAATCGATGAGTTCAGGTGCAGACTAAACTGATTGGTCACGTCAAGTTAACTCTTACTTATTTCTTTTATCACTCTAAACCTAACAAAATGAATCTGATCAGATGTTCCTGAATATGAATCATGTCTTGAATTGCAAGTATGCATGGCTTGATCATTAATGAGTTGTTGCCTCATCAGCCTCAGAAACATGGGGCGAAACAGCCTCTGTTTTAAAACACTTCATCTTTTTTTGTGAATGGGAATTCCTTCCAGAAGGAGGAGAAGGAAAAAAAAAAACTCTTCCGGCCCATTTAAGCTGCATCTGGGAGGCCTCTGTTTGAGCACGGTGAGGGAGAGAAGTGTTTATTTAACTTTCACCACTTCCTGCTGCAGCTTTACATTTACCTAAGAGCAGGTTTATATTGAAGCTTTTGTTTACTCCATTTCTTGTGTCACTTCAGATTACAACGATCTCCCTCTATTGAACTTCTGCTAAATCTTTACATGTCATGAGGCATCACGTTTCCTCTTTGGAAATGATGACAGAGCTACACTGTAGCTGTGCTTGGGAAAAAAAAACAACATAATTTCTCAATTCCAGAAACATCTGTATTCCGTTGTTTCATTATTTCTCCATTTTCATGAACACGCTGCCCCCTCCTTCCCACCAAAACCTCACGACGCTACCCTCAAGCTCTTCATACAAGAGTGCTAAATGCACATTTTCACCATTTCCTTCCCCTCCACTGAACCCTCTGTCTTTGAGCGAGAGGCCTTAACGCTTTTAAACTAGCCCTAACCCAAAGGGATCCATTTATTTTCATGTGGGACGCTCCCCCACCCAGCGCTGCTCAGGCCTGAGCCCTGTGGGTTCCAGCAGTGGGGCTCTCTGTGTGACACTATTTAAAGCCACATCTGCCGGCAGTCTCCATTTGCATTTCTGAACGTATGCACCACAAGAGCTACACCCTAACAGCTTAGCATAGCAGAGCACCCATCTGTTAAGAAAATATAGACCCTCTGCAGCTCTCAATCTTGGCCTCTGGGAAGAGGTTGGAAGAAAGAGCAGAGCTTTAAGGAACCTCCTCTGGGTTGTTTCAACATTCTTCTTATTGATGCGGAGAGGCTTTTGTTCAGCCAGCTAGACGAGGGGAATGCATCTGGAATCTGATATTATAAAACGACACAGTGTTTTGTTTTGTTTTTGTTTTCAACATTAGCTTAAGACATTTATTGTCTTTTGTTGTACTGTAGATTTATTACTAATTGACCAAATGTCTTCTCAGTTGATCTAGGAAAATGGCAAATATATTAGAAAACGTTTTATTTTCAAGATTATGTATGAATATGTAGTATAACCTGATATTACATCCAGATAGTTTATTTCCTATACGCAGTAATAGGTGTCACAGTGTTCCCGTGTCTGCTTCTCAGTTGGCGTTCACTACAATGGCATTATGTTATACCCTATGCTGTGAGCACATTCAAAATTCAGCCTAACTGAAGATGACTTGAAGATGGATTTGTACGTGGATCTGCTTATATCTCAGTGACAAATATATTACTGTGGTAAATAAATTAAATTAATTTGTCCAAATTGATTGACAAAGTTGATTGAAAATAAATGACAGATTTGTGATCTCACTGCCTTGCGATCTTCTTTTACAGAATTTTCACTTGTATGGTTTATGCAATATATCGTTACACTACTGCTAATGCTCACTGTCTCACAGTATAAAATCATAGAGTCATTAATATTGGAATGCATTCAAATAGTTTTTAATTCAATATAAATGAATTTAAGTTATATACCTATACCTCAATGATGTTTTTAACATCTAAAAAGCCTTTTTTTAACATGTTGATACACGTCCAGCATTAAAGACCCATCCACTTCCTCTGCCTCCTTTCTTAGCTCAGCTAGTGAAAGAACAGCACTTCTTTTAAATAGCATGATGTCCAACCAACCGCATTACACAGCTAATGGTAAACTTTCAGGCCTCTTTCAATTCATAGTGCTGACCTTTTGGTGTACCACACTCCATCGCAGTTTATTTATTTGAACTTTGTATCATGCCTAACTCTCAGCTATTCATAAGGACACTGGGCTCAGTTTTCTTGTAGGGCTCCAAGGGTAAGATCACTTACTTTCACGGTGGTTGTGGCCCATTTTCTGTTTTCCAAGCCTATAGTTCTCTTACACCTACATTTTAAATGCTTGCATTTTGTGAATGCGTAATTACAGTGCATTGTGCACGCTGACTATAGTATAGAGATTGCCTGTCTACTTGCATTAGAGTAATTTAATTGTGTGGGCATCTCGAGACAGCGCTCTTTTTAGATCAGACTGAAGTCCATCGCAAAAACCTTGTGTTTTTCACAAGATGCTGGGGGAGCAGGGGTTGTCACCGCTTGTTGTTGTTACATGATCGACCTCTGAATTAAGGCCGCAGCCAAAGAGAGCGTGGAGGATTTACGCGTTCAGAAACTCCCTCTTGTGAAAGCGCATTTGTCTTGTGTGTTGTTCCTTCCATTCACTTTCTGATGAGTGCTCCATTTCTTTAAACATGTCTCAAAGTGAAGGGAGCTTTGTCTGAAGGTGCTGCGAATCATGCCACATAAAGCCCAGCACTGATACCCCTCTTAATTGGTATGTTCTTTGAGGTGGAAGTGCAGGCTGGCTAGCAACAGGCACGGTCTACCAACGGGTGGCGCTCAGTCACAGTGGAACTCAACTCTAGGTGGTTGTGGAAACTCACACCATATTCTGTGGGTCTGTTTTTGTTTTAGGGTTTGGATATTTCAAGCCTGCAGTGTCTTTGTTGCAGGCTTAAGCAAAGAATAATAAAAAAGCTTTTGTATCACTGTAAACGTCTGTTACTATAGAACAATGTTCAATTCCAACAAACACCAACCTTTGTTGAGTACTTATACAGTTAAAGCTATTGAGTAAAGACGGCCACAATGCCAGCTGTAAAGTTCCACCAAACAATTGACTTCCACATCCTAATTTCTGCACATTTTTGTCCATCAATCCCAGTTTTTAGAACATAGTAACCGTGTCGTTCTTTCCCACAAACAACACAGAGGGCTGATCAAAGTTACCGCATGGTAATTGGTCTCTATTTACTCTCCAAAACAAACATGCATTCTGCTGAGGTGGCTCCATGCTGACTGCACCCTCTAACCTGTGTTCACAGCGTGGGCGGCAGAATCCTGGAATCCACACATGTACCTGAGCCGACTGAGGTGCAAGCTGACCTCTTTCTGATCCCATGTGCCAAGGTTATCAGCTGGTTCACTGTATATTGCAACCGCACTTGCAAGAAAGCATGCAGCTTCCTTTTTGCTCTGGCTGAACTGCCAGTGTTGGGTTTAAAGCAGTACATCGCTCTGAGCTTGACTTGGTTTGACCCACTGCAACGTTGTGATATGAGATTTTTTTGAAAGGGATGTGAAATTTCATTTAGTTTCATGTGCTTATAGTATACATGCTTCTTTCAGGTCAGAGCTTGCATTTTCTGTTTATGGATACCTTCTATCTCTGCATGCTAATCACCACCATGAGCACATCTCAACCAGATTAGTGTGGAATGCCCAAACCCTCCTGCGGGGGATGAAAGAAGCATTCAGACAATGCAAGGTATGGTTACAACCTATTATAAACCGGTTGAAAATGGGCGTGTTTTTTTTATTTTTTCACAAGCAGAAAAGTTATGGTTTTCCGCTTAGGCCCCACAGAGATGAGCAGGCTGATTATACATGATTCCCAGGTAGTACATCAGGACGATTTGATCTCACTTGTACAAACATTATTCTCTAAATACACTGTACTTTTTACTGCCAGGTATAAAGCTATAAATATATGTTTGCACAGAAATTTTGAACTTTTTATAGTTATAATGATTAACATGTAAGTAGAATTGTTTGTGGCTCATGTGACAAGAAAGACCTTCGAAAACTTAAGCATGTCAGAAGTCAGGATTGGCAACCTGGGAAAACCAATCAGTGCTTGCTGTGGCTGAATTCTCGGCTAAAAAAAAAATTCAGACAAAATTTTTGGACAAAATTCGGTTTTGATGCCTGTGACACCTCAACCTTAAGAAACCATAAATAAATTACAGCAAAGTAACATGGACGTATTTTAAATCTTACTTACTCATTCTTCCTGCAAAGATCATGTTGGGTAACAAGCCAGTTTAATAGAAGTGGTGCTAAAAACAGTCTGCCCGAAGATGTCTAAAACCTTCCTACACGGCTCTCAAAATCTCAGAATCACAGACTCTTTCACACTACCTGACTTTATTTGCTCACGATTTGGTGATCCCTAGTTAAATGCAAGAGATGTCTATCATGTGACTTTGTCATTATTTGTATGGGAACAAGAAAAAATGATAAATCAGAGAAATATATGCAGGAAAAATTGGTTGGGGTGAAGCAGGCAGTGAAGATTGTCTGTTCTGCAAAGAGAATCGGAGGTGCAGTGCAAAAAAAGTAGCTATTCATATAGCTACACTTAAGCACTTAATTAATTAATTAATATTAATATATTGTGCTTATATTTAGCCTTCACACTCCCACACAAATAGATAGATGGTAGAGCTTGGTTTAGATGCTGTGCCCCAAAATTAGTCTGCGAAAATGGGTCTAAAATTGTGCATTTCCTCACACAGTGTATGTCACTACCTGTTGGATCAAGATGCTAGTTGAGAGCAAGTAGATACCTAAAAAGACATAAGCTTAATCAACTCAAATAATAGCTGTCAAAATGTCTGTGATGGTCCTGTGCTGCAACCGGAATGGTATATTTAAAATGCAATTTTCTCCATTTTTACTTTTGGGGTAACCAAATTTTAAAATGCTAGGACTTTACTTGCGTTTGAGATACTAGCAACGGAGAAGCATATTAATTTCAGGACATACTTTAGACCTACATATAGTAGAAAATGTCAAAATTTCAGCATATGAAGGGTTTAATCAGGCCACCACACACATACTGTAGCAGGAGACAGATGTGCAACAAATGGACGCATGCAACAAGTGCGTAGCTTCATCCTGGCACATTCATGCCAAATTTGGTGCCACATGTTCCTCTGTCCATGCTGTCGTTCCTGGCACTGGCCTGAGAAAATAACACCTGCACCTGCAGATGAGGCTTCTGTGCCCAAGCACAATGCACGGCCATCCACGGGCATACTGGCCTCTTGTACAGTAGCTGTATAGTCTGATAATATGACCTTTTATTGCTCATTTTGGAAGGATGGCTCCATGTGTTCAGCACACTCCAGTAGGTCAGTCGCCCAGAGGGGCTTATTTTATTGGCACACACACACACAGTAATCCTAATGAAGGGCCAACATGGTGTGTACTGTACAGTTGCACCGAGTTGACCCCGTCATACTGTACTCACTCCCCCAGGGACTTCACTAGAAATTAGTTGCTGGGCTGTTGGTTTAATAATGAAGGCCTTGTGTCAGGCACATGGCAAACCAATGTGGGGGCAATGCTGCTCCTTGCTGATGGGTCATCAGGGAGCTAATCTGGCAGGTGCTTCTTTTGTTTTGGAGGCAGTGATGGCAGACAATAGTGCAGAACCTGACACTTCACTCACTAACATGTAGTTAGAAGAGGCCTCAGGCAGACTGGGCATGAGAAATCAAGATGATTAAATACATATTAATGTAAGTGAAGTGCCAAAGTGCTTTTTAGAGAAATCTAAACATGGGGCTGACCATTTTTCACTAATATTCCCATTTTTGACAGTATAACAATGGCTGGGTGATTCCAGCATCAGAAATGTGATTACTTCTTGGAACATTTACTAAATTTTTAAATATTGCTGTGTTCCACAGTCTTTCAACAGGTCCAAAAGTATTTCTTCTATCTTGCCAATCTGGATCTTACCAACACCATAGCACCGATCCACCTTTTATCTGTTTATCTGCATTTCACAATGGACATTGTCACTAACTTCACTCTATCAGCTATGTGATAAATTTCCCCTCCACCAGATACGACAGAGCCCAGTGGGGTGTTATCGAGTGTGCTTGGCTTAAGATGGTGGCTGGCCTGTAGTCCTTAATGGACGGGGGGTCATCCTCCCCCAACATGCTGACCTCATTACCCCTTGTTCCCCCTAATCATTCCAAACACATTAGTTTTCTCAACGAGATCCCATGTCCCTGTACCATCCATGAGGTTTTAGAGAAAAGGAGGGAGAAAAAAAACTGAGGGGTGGGTCAACAGTGTGCTGTACTGTACTGTATTTAACAGTAGCACCTTTTGTTGTGGTCCTCACAATATGGACCTTTAGGGGACACAAAGACAATTTGATGAGACCACCCGTAGTCTCCGCTGGGACTGTTAACAACATTTCAAAAACATAAGCACTGTGGCATCACAAAGTCTTGCAACTGAAGATATAAAGACATAATTTGTCTCCAAAGTTTTTCTGGAACATGCAGTTTCTCTGAAAGAGCCAGGTCTACACTCTTTCACAATTGCATTTTTTGGGGCGACTCGGGTCATTTGCCTCAAGAATTTGCTATGAGTGGTGAAGTGTGAAATCTATTATCTGCTCTCAGCTGCACACATTGATTAACATGATTGGTTCAACTTGTCACATTACTTGCTGTTTCAGGTTTGGTGATTCCAGGGAAAGGGTTGTTATGGTCTGGAGATAGAATGCCCTACTGATACATAAAACCACACTTTCATAGGACTGGAACACTGTAATTAGCTCACCTTTGTGGTGCAAGTGCTGAGAAAAACACAAAAAATGCACATCTCGTGCCAGCCTGCATGGCCAAAAATAATCTTATATGAGAAAGGCTCCTAGTTTGCAGGTATTCCTGCACAATGATATTCATGCAGCCAAAAACTGTTGTTCTTTGCCACTTGAATATTGTTACCAAAGGACAGTAATAAAACATGATTCAAGGATTAACCTAGCATCTATCAATTTGCAGACCTGCAAGCACATTAGTGACTTGTGGATTTGCGCAATGAATCCACAATTTGGAAAAATAATTCTTCTGTGTGAAAGTAAACTCACAAATGAGCCCAGAATCAGTCCTGGGAGCACACTCAAACATTAGGGACAATACTTCAGAGAAAATATGAATACTTATAGAAAGGTTCCTGAAGGGTTTTTGGATAGTTACTGGTTCTAGCGTTCCAAAGGAGCTCTACTTGGAAGCTCTCTGTTGTGTTGTTCTACTTAAAGCCTTTAAGCCTTCCCCCCAGAGGAGAGACCTAATAATGTTTCAGAGTGTGAGATTGAACATTTTTGACATGTGAGGAGTTAAAGGTATCTGCAATATATGTAGGTTATGACAACCAAGATAATTTGAGCGTTTAATATTGAATTTGAGAAACGCTGATATTTTTGTTTTTCTCTTAGTATCCTGCCAGTATATCCTACTTGCTGATGAAACTTGTCAGTGTTTGGCCATGTGGAAATGGCAGTCCTGAAATGTCCCCATGTCATATTTTCTACTAATTGACATTTATATAGTCATCTTTCTGGATGGCATTGTTGACTGTGGTGGCAGCCTTTGAGCTGTCCGTGGAAAACATAATTGGTGAAGTGTATCTCTGTTAAAGATGCCATTGCCAGAACAATACAGAGACATTATCTGTGAGTGTCAGGAGCATGGGGGATGAACACTACACTGAAGTGTGGGTAAACAGACGTAAAAACAAATGCCAGTCCAGCATCACCCTTCTGCTGCAGTACCCCTGCCCCACCCTTGAGTAAAGAGACAAGGACCTCTTTTATTAGTGAACAAATGTGAACTCCTCAGTACAGTTAGCAGCAACAAAAGGAATCAAAGCTTGCTTGTATGAATGGCTGTGAGGTTCTGGCACTGTCAGTAGGCTGCTGAAGCGTGCGGCTGCAGCCAAAACAGATCGGAGATGGTGCCACAGACACCAAACTGGCCAAGCACCTTTTGTTAGCAGAGGGTAGAAAGGGCAAGACCAGGTTTGGCCAGGTGAGGGATGCAGGGCCAGAGTGGACAGTGGCCAAATCCGTTTGGAAATATGTTTCATGGTGATTGCTTAAAAAAGGGTAGTAGTTTGGTTATTGGCAGCTGAGCAGGTGCTTGGTAGGGTCTGCAGAGTTAATGAGTGGCACACGCTGACCTCACATCATGTTAGGGAACTGCACAAACAAAAGCATCAGTGAACTTTGAAGGTGTTCAATTAGATGGAACTAAGGTCCTTCTGTCCACTGAAAGATCCTAATGTTGGAGTCAGGACATTATGTTGATGAATAGATTGGATGGGAGTGAGGTAAAGTTTCCTCTGGGCCATTCAACTGGTTCAGTTGGCAGAGCCAATCTTTGTTCAATGCCATTGGGTCCATTTGAATTTGTGTGGGAAGGCCAACAGGTCATGGCACCCAACCCTGGAATAAATTTTGTCTACTTTATGATTAGGATTAGAATATCACACCAAGAATTCTGCTAGGCAAGTATGCAAAATAGAAATGCCCTGCATTATCTAATAAGTATTCACAATTACATAAGAGATACCTGTGATTTTTGTGCATCATGTCTGAAATTATAATAACAGTGTTGCCCAGAATACCCAACAATGTAGAATTAAAATGAAATTGTTAAGATCACAGAATACAGGCAACAAAATTGGATCAGTGATATAGGCTCCATTTAAATAGTTCTCTAAGGTTGTCGCTATAGTTACAATGTCATTCAGAGCTATCACGAGAATGGAGCTGACTCTGGTCCTGTTCCAAGTGGTGTCCAAAGACCTACAGCAATACTCCAAGTCCAGACATCGCTGACTTTGACAAAGTGAAGAAGATATTGTGCACAAGTCCTTGTAACAATAAAGCAGAATTGCTCCTATATGCTCCTGGCTACACTGTTTTTGAACATAAAAATGCTAGGTTTGCACTTGTTTTTTTGCTTATAATAGTAAAAGGTTTTTGAATTTAAATGCTATCTTAATGCTATCTATTGTAGATTAGATGTTGCCCATAATAAACCTTTATGCGCTACTAAGTTTTTAAATCATGCCTCTTGCTCCTTTCCCAGCTTCTTTCCCCATGGCTGCTCTCTAGAAGCTGAAATGTTTGGACAATAGAGGGATCTGTGTTGTGAATCAGGAGTAAATTCAATCCGGCATCTTCAGTTGTCTGTTTCCCTCAGGTTCTGGGGCTATGGATGCATCCGGTCGTGGAGAGAAGCATTCCTCAGGGATTAGGTTCCCAGGTTAGTAATGATTCCCACCCTGTGGCAGGAAGATAGTCAGAGGGATCCAGCATCCAACCATTTCCGCTGGTTTGCATCTCATGGAGATATGAGGTAGCGCAAGTGAGCGCCTTACTCTTGAACCACTTTTGATAAAATGTTTTTGTTTCTCTCTTGAATGTTAGCTACCATGATGACTACTCCGGCAATACAAGCTAGCTGAATTCTAATAGCTAGCTGTCTCAATAAAACCTGCTGTGATGAATACAAAGTGTACATAGTAACAGACTTTGTTTTGACCAGACCACATTTAAACTCCCCAAAACTGTTAATGGCCATGACCAGTTGTTAGTTACTAGATACAAATTCTCTAAGAATTATATGGGTTCCATTATGGTGTTGCATAATGTGGATTTAAAGGAAAACTCCACTTTGAAACACATTAAATGTGCTTATATTGAAATATCTGTGATTCTGGTGCTGATTTGTTGGTTGGTGTTATATTTCTTAATCCCCTGAGCAGTTAGGGGCTTCAACAATTGCGAAGGCATTGACAGTGGTATTAGCAAAAAAGCTGAAGCTTTGGAAGCTGACCTGTTTGAGCAGAGTGTACAGAGGAGGATGTGAGAGAGCTGGACAGATTAAAGGACTAAAGCACTGCTGCATTCATCTCTTTAGGAAGAGATGAATTCCCATTAGCACCATTATCAGCTGATAGTTGAACGGCATTGTGGGTAAGTTAGGAAACTTTTAACCAAAGTGACAATAGACAATGTCAATGACAGAAGTTTAAGAAAGCATTTTAAAATATACCTTGGACACCATTGAAAATCATGTGTTAATTAATTAAAGATTAATATAATTGTTCAGGGTGGAGTTTTCCTTTAATGTTTCCAGCAGCACACTTCTTTAAAGTGTATAAAAGATTGTACATAATGTTTAGCTGTAACCTCAGGAAGGCTTGTGATTGACCTCGGAGTGAAGCTTTATAATCGCACAAGCTTTTGTCCTTGTGTCTTTTGTGCATGTGCACGAGATGGAACTTGTTGTATTATGACAACCTGCCATTTTTTAATTAGCCTCTTTAGCATTTGTATGATTGTAGAGTTAGTAAACAGAACAAAAAAGGATTATTTTAAAAAGGAACACCTACATCCTGAACTAAGTGATGAATTGTAAAAGTACAGCGTGCACCGTTGGATATGAGGGCAACATTAAATTCTTTTCAACCTTGTCCATTCAGAGAAACAAAGACTTGTCTGACCGTGGGGTTGGTTTGAATCATTTTGACAGCCTTTTATTATTGGTGTATTGTCTCTGGTTGACCAGACAGATGACCATTGTTCACCAATATCTGCCTCGCTCAGCGTATTGTCCCTTGACATATGAGTGGCATGCGGCTCCCAATTGCCGAGTCCAGCCACACACACAAGCGCACACTCATGAACGCAGCATGGGGACAGCTGCCCAGAAAAGGCATGCTCCGCAGGACATAGGAGGGAGGGCACGTTCTCCTTATGATTATAAAACATATCTCTGACATCACATATGTGCACGGATGTGTGCACGTGAGCAAACGGGACTGTCCTCACGAGGACAAACCACCCATGAGCAAGCAGGACCTGTTGATTGTGGCCACTGGGCTAGAAATAATCTGCCATAGTGCTGCTCTGGAAATTGACAGTTTGGATTGTGGGAGAGAAAGCGGGAAACTTTGCCACTTGAATTATCCTCTTCTGTCTCTCGCAGTAGGTGGCTGGGAGGACTGGACAGCTTGAGGACTGCAGTTGCAAGTCTGTGCGTTGTAGGTTATATAACAGGATTAAAGACTCATCAAAAGATCGGCATAAGAGATTGTATTAGCTGTTGGATTGACAATCTGTCAGTGAGTCAGAGTACTGGGCGTAGTGCGTGGACTACACTGGCAGGATTTGAGAAAATGCCCTCTAGTCAGAGTACAGATGATGGCTGGAAAAAAAGAAAGGAAAAAAAATGTTAGCATCAATTTTATCATGTCCATTTGGTGTGTTCATTTTGTTGCCTTCAATGTAAATGGTGGAGCAGTTAATATTTGTTTTAGAGCCTGCAAAAATTGGGAAAATATCTTCACTGCAGTAACATTTACTTAATTTCTAGACAGTTTTAATTCTTTCAAGTAAAAATCACTATATTGTCAGAGAGATATGGATCTGTTTTTGGCTCATTTATTTATTATTGATTGACTGATTGATTCATTGATTGGTGGCATTTTGGAACAACAGGTAGCAGTGACACCTCACAGCTCCAGGGTCCTGGGTTTGCTCGTGATCTCAGGTTACTGCGTGATCTCAGATCACTACTCAAGTTTTGCATGTTCTCCCAGTGTCCACATGGATTTCCTCTGAGTTCTCCATCTTCCTCCCACTTACCAAAAACATGCCAGCAGGTGGACTTGCTACTCTCACTTGCCCCATAGGTGTGAATGAGTGTGAGAACGTGTTCCCTGCGATGGTCTGGCATCCATCCAAAGGGATAGACTCTAGATCCACCATGATCCTGACCAAGTACTTACTGAATATTATCTATCTATCTATCTATCTATCTATCTATCTATCTATCTATCTATCTATCTATCTATCTATCTATCTATCTATTTATTTTTTACCATCACTGTTAGCTTTTGCAAAGCCTTTTTGTTTTAAATTCAGAACTGGCAGCAGAAACTTTCTTGTGATCTTCAGACACGTATTGACTTAGCAGTTATGTAACGTCCTCCCAGTGTGCTGAACTTCCTCATAGTCCCACATGCACAAAGACTAATCCGGGGCTTATGAATGGAGCTGCAGGTGTGCTCTCAGGTAAATTCCCCACCATAAAGGAAGGAGAGTTAACAATATGAATGTCAATATGTCTCTTCCTATCTGCTATTTCATTATCCTTAAGCGCTTGCCACCTGTCCCTTTTGGTGTATACTTAGTTCGGGGGAAGGTTTTAGAAGGCGTTAAACAAAGAAAGGCTTGCGAGGGAATATACCTTTTAAACAGTCAAAAGAATGACACAAAAAAATGAATGAATATAAAAGTAGCATCTAAAGTAGGCCATAAATGAAATTGTTAGTTTTTGTTTTGTAAACTTTTTGAAGTTTTTATATATATATAACTAGCACCGTATGGGGCTGCCTTGCTTTAGACCGGTCAGAGTGCCCATGCTGACCCCTGTCCACCACCAAAAGTGCCTACAGTGGGCACGTGAGCATCAGAACTGGACCATGGAGCAATAGAAAAAGGTGGCCTGTTCTGACGAATCACGTTTTCTTTTACTTGAAGTGGACAGCCAGGTGCGTGTGCGTCGCATACCTGGGGAAGAGATAGCACCAGGATGCACTATTGGAAGAAGACAAGCTGGCGGAGGCAGTGTGATGCTCTGGGCAATTCTCTTCTGGGAAACCTTGGGTCCTGGTATTCATATGGATGTTACTTTGACACGTACCACCTACGTAAACATTGCTGCAGACCAAGTACACCATTTCATGGTAATGGTATTCCCTAATGGCAGTGGCCTCTTTCAGCAGGATAATGCGCACTGCCACACTGCAAAAATTGTTCAGGAATGGTTTGAGGAANTACTTTGACACGTACCACCTACGTAAACATTGCTGCAGACCAAGTACACCATTTCATGGTAATGGTATTCCCTAATGTCAGTGGCCTCTTTCAGCAGGATAATGTGCCCTGCCACACTGCAAAAATTGCTCAGGAATGGTTTGAGGAACATGACAAAGAGCAGCTACCTCGCAACTTACAGGACTTAAGAATCTGCTGCTAACATTTTGGTGCCAGATACCACAGCACACCTTCAGAGTTCTTGTGGAGTCCATGCCCTGACTTGTGTGCGTGTATGTGTACTTATATACATACTTATTTTTACAGCTGACAGCAATAGCCATCTAATAATATTTGATCAAATTTACTTCAGTTTTTGAGTTTTAAGCTTGAGTTCAGTTGCTTGTTACATTCCAGGAACATTTGAAAAGTAACAAACTGTACGAAAGTCTTTTAGATGACACTTCGAGTAATTTATTTTCGTACAAAGAAAACAAACATCTTTATATGTAGAAATATGGGAGAAGAGACAGAAGCGGATTTCATGTCCAGCCTGTTTTTTTACTGAGTTTTGCAAAACCATTTGGCATTTTCATTCGGTATGTAATTTTAAACCTAATGGTCTTCAAAGTGTTGTGACAGACCTTGATGCCTTGATGGTGATGCCTTGACCTTGATGATCTGCCCCATGGTAGGGCGATTTTTATTACATGAACTAATCAGTGGCCACGGAGGTCAGATGATATTTTTGACAACATGCTGTCACCTCACAGGTAAACATATAGAGAGAAAATATATAAATGCTTACCAAATAATATCTTATGTGCAAAGTGAGGACCGATGAGTTCACCAGCAACTTGCTGACTTGCTGAGATGGCCCAGTACAGTGTGCTATATGATCGTATATTAATTCTATAGTCATACATTTAACTAGCTTGTTAAACATTATTTATTTTTAATATATGTATTTCTTTTAATAAACGTAGGACCGGGCACACTGGAGATTTGTGTGTCAGACATCTTGCCGTTTTGAAGCTCATGTCCAGCTGGACTTGACAATGGTCTTTGCACACTCAGGCCTGCTTCTGTCTGCCTGCATGCTGTGGGTGAGTTTTGGTCATGACCTCTGACCTCAAGCCTGACCTGCCCTGGGTCACTAATTCCTGTGATAGTCTTTGTTCAGATGCTGAGAATTATTTCCTTGACTTGCCAATCCCATTCTCTGTATCTCTGAGGACGATGGCAGGAAATTCACATAAAGTCTTTGCTCGTTTGATGCGGAATATATGAGATGTATATATATAAGATGTACCTCTGTGTTACAGTTTATTTAGAAATCAAAAGAACACTATGAGGCAATATAAGACAGACAAGACAAACAAAAAAAGGCGAAATCAACTGAAATAGTTTGAAAAGAATCAAAAGCCAGACTTTTTGACAGATATGTCAAGAACCGAAGTGATAATAAGACAACTACAATGGTTCAGAAGCTTCTCAAGTAAATGAAAGGGGTTAGTTATAAAAGCAAAGAGTGGGCCTGTAAGTAATTAGAAAATATATAAAGTATATCACATTCAGAAAAGGAAATACAAACTGTATGAGTTTTCATAAAATCACTAAATTGCTTGTTGGTTTAAATAACCAACATAAATAACCTACGGCGGCTGAAGAGAGCCAAACTCCCCCCTCCCATCCTCACCACCTTCTACACAGGGACGGTAAAGAGCGTCCTGACCACCTGTCTCACCGTGTGGTAAAGGAACTGCACAGTCTCTGAATGCAAGACCCCACAGCGAATTGTGAGAACAGCTGAAATGATCATCAGAGTCTCTTTACCCACCATTGACACCTCGTACAACAACCACTGCATCCACAAAGCCAGCAGTATTGCGGATGATTCCTCACACTCCTCTCATGGGCTCTTCACCCTCCTGTCATCTGGTAGTAGGTACAAGAGCATCCATGCCACTTCCAGCAGACTCCACAACAGTTTCTTCCCTGAGGCAGTCAGATTACTCAACACCCTGCTGCCTCCCAATGCTGCCAATATTGCTGCTATACTTACTGCTGCTACACTGCTAAATAGTTCACAGTTTACATCCCATGTTTTGTATATTTATTGTCATGTGTATTTATTGTCCTGGGTCTCTGTTGTTCACTTACATGTATTTATTGTCCTTCACTCGTCTCACACTGTTCTGGGTTGCACCATGGTCCTGGAGAAATGACGTTTTGTTCCAATGTTTACAAGCTATATAGAGGAATGACAAAAAAAAAAAAAACTCACTTGACTTGACTTGATGAACTTCATTTTCTCTTCAGGGTACACAAACCTTTGGACTTGACTCTTCACTCTCCTGATAAACTTCATTATCTCTTCAGGGTACACAAACTTTTGCACTTGACTCTATAATAGGGCTGAACAAGATGATGATATAATATTGATATTTTGATAAATTGTCACAGTACATTTTTTCGGAGATATTATGGGTATTGTGATTTAAAAAAAATAATAATAACTTTTTAAAATAAAAAATTCGAAAGCTGAAAAACTTAAAAGTTTTGACATTTCATTTTTTCAAAAAGGGGTTTAATTTAAAACAGACGTTATTTCAAAAGTATCACTGAATTAATTATTTAAAGATTAATTTAAAAAAAAAGATTATTTAAAGATTTTAAAATGCAACACTACTGTTTTGCTAACAGTTTTTTAGGAAACCTATATATCAAAATATTGTGAATATTGTGTATTTTGTCACATCACCAATCCCCACTGTAAGATATAAATATATGTATCTGCCAAATGCCAACTCAATACCTGATATCAACTCCAGACCTTTTATCTGCTTCATTTGTCTTGAAGTAATGAGG
>CM074955.1:3949837-3967613 GCA_037577455.1 Pangasius macronema
ATATATATATATATATATATATATATATATATATATATATAGAGAGAGAGAGAGAGAGAGAGAGAGAGAGAGAGAGTGATACAATACACTGTCATCAGTTGATTCTTTGAATCCTCTTTAGGTTTTAAATATGATTTTAGTTTTAAGACTTTGTACTCATTTTTCAAATCCAGTATCTAAATTACAGGTTATGCAGCACTGCCAAGCTCCAGTATATACCAACAGGAGAACCATCTTTATGTCATGCAGTGCATGTTGTTCCTCTCTCCTTATGACCATGTGACCAGTCCTGTCCTCAGCGACCCCTTAGCATTACTAGGGCTGCAAGTCTTAAAGCCAGGTGTTGGGCACATCTATATTTTTTATGTTGTGCCCTTACTTGATCTTAATAAAATGTCCACTTAATAATAATAATAAAAATAATAATAATAATAAAAAAAATTTTGTAGAGCACAATTGATACATGTGCTAGCTCAAAGTGCTGTACAATCAAGTAGTAACAATTAAATGATGAAAAGTAATAGTAGTAGCACTAGCTAAAATCAGAGATGAAAAGAAAATGTAGGATACAGAAATAAGCATAAGGAGATAAAAAGTACACAAATGTAGACAATTAATATATTAAAAAGTAGAATAAATAAAATGCATTCAAAGAATAATATAATAAATAATAAATAATTCAATGGATATGTTAATAATTTTAAAAATCTACAAAACTATAAAAACCAATTTAAATACCAAAACTTTGACATCTAAGGCAATTTCAAGCAGAATATACAGTAAGTAAGAAAACTTGTCCACTCTTATTGGACATACAGGTTACTATTTTGGACCCTTGTGGTATATTGAGAATAAAAACAGCAGAGTGGATGGTATTTAAAATAGATGATTTAACCAAAAAGTTAGAAAGCCTTGTTATCTTTAGAGCTCTGACTTGACAGCTTCTTGCGTGTTTGTGTAGAACCCATCAAGTGTGCTGCTTGTTGTTTTTGGACCTAGTTCACGGAGGTGTCAAGATCATAAATAGCTGAAGAATGGTGGGCAGCTGCGACTCCATTCACCACCGATGATTTCCCTCTTCACCTTCCTATTCCCCTCAAGACACTCCTCATAATCTCATAACCTTGCTTGCACCTGCTCAAAGCTGGACTTTGACAAGTCTTGGACGTGTTCTTCCATGCAGTCGGTGGATCAAAGAAAAAAAAAAGGCAAGGTACAATGAAGAGTAGGCTCTTGAGGAAGCGTACCAAGTAGTTTGTACATTTCTAGTGTGAATCTTCTTCCTCATTGGCCTTTTGCCTACTTCTTGTTGGCTGCAGATGTGGTTATGTTGATAAGGTTATTATCATGGAAGTACAGTGTGAGGTAGTAGGGTGTCCACCTCCACCCGTGGTTTAGGCCTGAGGGGTTCATCCCTGATAACTCTCTCCCATGGCAAAGACATGGGCCAAGTAGGAGGAAGCCCTTGATTATCAGGTTCTGTACATGAACAACTGGCCATCTGGATCTCTTTCCTCTGAACATGAAAGGGCAGGGCCATTACCTCCCTCTCAATTACTGGCTTTTAATGATTAGTCAATGGGAATCACATAACATAGAAATGGGTAGGTATTAGGTAATACAAAACAAAATGCTGAACAAATAACCCAAGTGGTTTTTTTAACGGTTCCCACAGATGGCTGCCATGTTATCCATTCATTACCTTGTAGAAAGCCTGTGTCAATCGATACCTGTGTACCTGCACATCAGACTGTATACCAAAAAAACTTATGACCCTTGACATAGTGATATGTTTTTTGAGGCTTGGTTCAACCAAGTTTCATGCTCCCAGGATTCAGTTCATTCAGAATTCAGTATCACTGTGGAACCAATTATCCTGAGGCATTTTCCATGAAGCCTTAAGACTCACACTCCAAAACAACGCTTGACTTTGCCCATCCGTCAGTCAGGTGCTTGCCCTGCTATGCGGAGGTTAATTTTCAAGCTCGGAAAATCAGGTACTCTATCTATAAAATCTGATTAAAACAACCAATGTACATTAACCATTTCAGTGAGGGAGTGTGAAACAAGAGCAAAGAATGGCACAGGCTCAGGAGCCGTGGCTACAGTCTGAATCTGTGTGAAGAGCCATGAAAGCCGTGAAACCACAGCGGCCATCGGCCCTTTCAATCATTCACCCACAGGAATGTCTTTCTTCCTCATGCCCCTCTGAGCTTCATCTTGCTGGACATTTCTCACCTAACCAGCGAATTCTTGGTTGAACAAACAACTACTTTTTCTCTTGCTTTGAGCTGCACAAGCCCTTTGCACTTTAGTCCTCTGTCCACTGTTTCTCCCTCAGGCACTTAAAAAAAATCTCACTGTATTTCTGTCTTGTGACAATCATAGCAGAACAAAGGCTAGTTTATACATGTTGGTACTGTATTTTAGGTAAGACATTATTACCATTATTTTTATTTTCAAGCTTGTGGGTGCATGGTGTTGTGGAATGTACCACAAAAATCATAACATATGTCAGTAGATGACAAGACAACTTTTTTTTTTTTAACCGTGTGCCAAGCAATTGTAACCTCTACTTATGCTGCGTTTGAGGTGCTCGAGGCGAAGTTGCAACTTGTAGTTCACCACCTAGAACTGGTAAAAACCACCGAAAACACCCCCTCAACTTCAAATTTCAACTCGTCAACTTGGGGTAGTCTTCTCAACTACCAGTTCCTTCTCTGTTTATGGAGTGACATAAAATCAACATGGCCGCTCCCACTGTGAGCAGAGTAAAGTCAGTGTTAGATGAGTTAATATACAGACACAGTACTTGGTTACATCTATAACATTGATCATACTAATCGTTGTTCTGAGAAGGTATTCATCAACATTAGAGTTATCACTAATGTTAGCTGGCTAGCTTGTTGCTTACGCTACTCTCTATTATCTGCTGTTGTTTCTGTACGGCAGTTTCAGTCCAAAATGTTTCATAAATGTTTGAAGTTCACTATAGCAGAATAGTATCAATAACCGTCAGGCTATTGTAGCCACTGTAACTGTAAAAGTGCGGTTAAAGGAGCTTTTTATGAGCTTTACGTGCTCTGACAGAGCAAAGTAAACATGTTTTGTTGGAGGCCTGTCCAAGTATATATTTTTTCTACTTCGCACACAGAAAGTTCCAAAGTGGGAAATTACATTCTTACAACGATTAGAGTTTCTTAGACTTGTAGTATTCTTAGTCTGTGACCTAGTGAACCAGTATCAGGATGTGTTTTTTGGTAGAAACTTCAAAGCACTACTGTAAGTCACTCTGGATAAGGGTGTCTGCCAATGCTGTAAACGTAAATGTAAATACAACTTGCAAGTTACTTACAAGGCACCATGAACACAGCACTAATTATATATAGCTACTTTTACCAGCTAGAGACGACAGCCCCAACCACCTGCTTTCTATAGGCACACAAGACTGAGGCTCATGTATTCCAATGTCAAAATTCACCTAAATAAAGTTGGCGCACTACCAGATGCAAATGCACATCTTTCAGTTCCTGCATCCCTTCCCTTTCAGAGAATTGTCATTTATGCAGTAAATTTTATTCGCATTTGGTCTGACTGCTGCTTTGGCTGAGAAAGCAGACAAGCATAGTTTTCAGGTGACTCATGTATCAACATAGCAAGTGGTCAAAAATTGTCAACAGCTATGGTTAAACTGTAAATGTTGGCATTTCTGTAATCTGACAATTCATGCATAGCAAAAAGTTTTGTGGCCCCTTGCCTTTTTTTAGATATTTGATTTTCAGTGACCGTAATCAAATCTCCAAGCTATGCAGGAGATATTTGGAGGGGAAGGAGGCAGTGCTGTCTGTAATGCAAGGACCTACCCAGTCACCTGAACCTACCCCTGTTGATTTGAAAGGTTTGAGAGACATATCCGTCTGCGCCTCGACAACCCTTGGGAAGTAATGCAAGAGAGCAAGTAGGATATCTCAGAGGAACGCCTGGAAAAACTGTTTGTGTACATGAAGGTGGTTACAGCTACTAAGGGATATGTGTAGTTTAATTTGTTGTTTAGATATTGCCACAAATATTTCTTGTGTGATCCTGCTTTCTGTAAAATAAACCTTGCTAGTCTTTACTATGTAGACAGACTAAGAAAATTAGGTAGGGTCACCTGGCAAAAAGCTGAGAAGTTCAGTCCAGAGTTCTACTCTGGGACTCTGGATTGGGGCATGCCTTTAGGTTTGGATTGGTAGATGGATTAGACTGTAAAATGTTCGATATAAAATATTAAAAGCTAAAGTATGTGTCCATGAAGTGTGACCTAGCATGTATTAAAACATTAATTATTTTCAAACAATTATCCTGAAATCTTCTCAGCAACACTGTATGTTTGGGGCCATGCTGATCAGAAAAAGCTGCAAATAAAAATGATGTAAGAACTTTCAAGGCTTTGACCTGCCCAGACGTCACATGACCACGCATCCCCCCATCAGATGAGGTTTGTTCATTGCCCCAAACCAAGACCATACCTATCTCTTTTTTGTTTTCCCTGTTATCAATTTCTTGTCTGTGTTGCAGTGACGAATCAAGTGGTCCACTGCCAAACCTGCTGACTCAGGATGCCTCTTCTAAACGCATTTAATCAGAATGGCTTTAGCTTCTCATGGCCTAGCGGTCATTCCCCTTTGATCGACCGCTGCTGACCAAAGAGCCTTGGAAAGCCCTTAGTGCTCACTGTAAGTCTTTGTAGCCCTTCCAGGTGGGATGCAGATAGCTAGAATCACACAACAGAAGGAAGAATCAAGAGCCCTCCATACTCTCTGCTCTCGCCTGAGTGACCCTCAACTATCCAAAATAGCAGGCTGAATCATTTGGATGAAAAGGGAAGGCTGAAAGGGACTTTCTCGTGAGCCAAACCAATAAAAGCTTTTGTGCAGTATTTTGAGTTAATGTTTCAAGGCATTGTTTAGTGAAGCTATGTTAGATTCCTGTGTGACTCATATAGGAAAGTGTGAATATGCCAATGTTGCTATTAAGGAATGAAAAGAGTCATACTTTTGGTTCTTCTCAAGAGACCCTCAAGGTTAGTGAGTAATGTTTTGTAATGGTGAATTATTCACAAAGGTCGTATTTAGGGCAGAAAGCTGACTAACTCGTACTATTTGTAGACTGTTATTTGTAGATTTTGAATGCTGTTTCATTTATATCCTTTTTGGGTGTACACCACATTAAAAAAAAACCTATTAAATGTGTTGTGGACTGTATTTATAGCTCTGCTATCATCTTTAACAATCTATGTGTATTTGTTTTTAAGGAATGTGTTATCCAAAGTCAGGGGCATTGCCTTTACATTATACTTTTAGTTTCAGTATTTCTCAAAGCACACTCTGCACCCAAGACATTGTTAACCTGTGAAAGTGATAAGCAAGCTCCTTTCCCATGCCTCTGCACACTTATCATTAACTAACCTCTATGAAAGAGTCCGAATGTTTTCATGCTGTTTAGAAGCAGAGGTCATTCTAGTGTAAGTGACAAACTACATATGTAGCGCAGTGTGAAGAAAGTCATTGATTGACGAGTCATGAGTTTTGGGCTTGTGGCTTCATTTGCCCTTGGTTCAGCAGTTTTGAGAGATGCAATGGATAGCTTTAGGATAAAGGATAAAACACCAAATACATACATACATACATACATAAACCAGCATAAACAAACTGGTATCTTGAAGGTTTGTCTGGTAGCCTATTTGACAGAGATGGGTAACAGTGATTTGATGCCATAACTGGTTGTCAACATCTGGTTGATGAAACAAATGAAAGTAGGACCACTGCTGCACAATACTGTAAGTGACCATGCACTGCAAACTACAGTATTTATAGATTAATCTTGTGAAAAGTGCCGATTGGGTTGGTTGAATGGATGGGATTTTTGTCAGTATGCAAATGGAACACAGCAAAATTGTCTCTTTATACTTGTGCCTACCATGCCCAGGCCTTAACTCAAAACAACACTGTGCTTTCGATCTTTCGATATCATTAATCTTTTTCCTGACATCATTGATTAAGTGCCTGACTAATGATGATTTAGTGTCCCTAATTTATCAAAGCTGCATTGTTTACCTCAGATATCAGTCACATTGCTTGGCTTAAGGAAACTTGATTAGGGAAACAGCTTACATGCAGCTTGTTAGGAGGTCTGTCACTTTGAGTAAAACCTTGCTTTCTGTGGCAGAGGACCATTCATTTTCCTTTCTTGCAGGTCCGTGCCCTCTGATTGCTTGCGCACACACAGCGTTGTGTTGCTCCTCTCACATTGTGGCCCGTGTTGTTTTTCAAACTGAGTGCAGCTGCCCTTAGCTCGGGCCTGATAGCGACCAGCCTTTCATCCTCCCACGCAGTGATATGGCGGCTTTGGCCTTTGTTCTCTGAGGTCGCTCCCTGTCCGATACACTAGTGACTCGACAGAAAAAACCCTCCACCCCCAGATCCCCCAGATCCTTCACCCCAAAGAGAAGATAGACAAGGACAAAAGGAAATTTAACCCAGTTACCCATGTCTAATGGAAATGGACACATCAGCTGACTGTACACAGCAACTGTAAATGGGCATACGTGTTTATTTTTTTATATGCAGTGTTCAAAATCTGCATTTAAAAAAAGAAGTAGTATAGTGATATAACTGAGCATGCATGAGTTTTGACATGACTAGTCCATAAAAGCTTCCATGTTCATTTTTACAACTCTCAATGATCAGATCCTACAGGTATTTGGAAAGCAGTTTCTGACACAGGAAGAGAACAGTGTTTGTGTTCAGAAAACCTAAACAGCTACAGGTGTTTCTTAGTAATTGAACTGGGGGTAGCAGGGCTTGACAGGACTCAAGGTGTTGGAGCTGAGAGTAAGCAGTAGCCCCTCTAAGCAGAATGCTGGGAGAGATGATGGTGGGGGGATTGGAGAGGAGATCAAGGGTAACCCGGGACATATTGGAGGTCAGCATTCTAACACCCAACCTCGCCTGGCAACCAATGCTGGAATGTTCTCACGGGCTGCGCAGGGGAAGTCAGGAGCCCCCAGACAATTGGCTGAGAGTTAATATTGGCCTTCCGGGCCAAAGGTTAAATTTGGGGAGGTCAGGCAGGAGTGCTGGAATGAGCCCGTTTGTAGAAGCGCTGCCTTGGTTTTTATAAACTGTTCCTTAGATGTGCTCACAGAAGGAGCCAGAGAGAAGAGTAATGTTCCCCCTGCTCTAGAACACCCATTGGGCAACAGCTGGCCTTGGAATTGGGTTACCTCCTTCACACTGTACAAGAGGATAACGCAATACTGTCAGCCATATGCAGACAGATGTTCATGCCATAAACTGACTTATTCTTCAGAATTGCCTGGATGAACATAAAATATTTCTTTATGAAGGCACGGACTTAGGTCAGCGTTTTAAAGGCATTTATACCACAGAGCTATTGAATTCATGAATCAGATGGGGTAGATTGATTTCCTATAACAGCAGCTCTGACAGTAGTTCTGGCTATAACACAAATAATAGGTTTATATTAATGTGCTCATTTTAATAAGTTATCATTCCTGTAGTAAGAGTTCAGACATAGGGACTTGTATGGTGGACACTCCACATAATCTAAAGCTAATACATATGCATAAAAATGTGCTGTTAGTTAACAGAGAAAAACTTGATTTGATAGATAAAAACTGATATAATGGCGCCTCCTTTTAGGAAAAGTTTATGTAACATATACGGAAGGAGTGTCCAGCGTCAGAGCTTTGTAACAGTTAGATGTTTCTTCAGGAAAAAGGAATTTTCCGGTTTCTTGGTAACACGAAAAAGCTGCATTTTTTTCTGCAAGGGGAACAGAGTAACAGTGCTATCACGCTATGTTCCCAGTCTTTTGAATTGTAAATTGGTATTCGTTCATTCATTCTTTCTTTCATTCACTTATTCGTCAGGCCTCACTTTGCCCGCATGATCTTCAGATTTCCAGGAATGATTGACAGCATCTTTCTTCAGTAGCTGTGCAGCAGGATCTTAAGCGCCCACCCCCTTTGCTTGGGCTCATGTTTCCCCAAAGAGGTGCAATGCATGAATGGTGCCTTCTTCATATCAGTAGCTCCCTCCTTCATTCACAATTTCTTTTCGCCATTAGTCATCTGACCTACACTGTTCAAACAGGGGTGGATGCCAAAATGGCAGAACACAAAACTTTTTGTGTTAATGCTTTTTATCAATATTTACCTATGGTTTATTTCCTATTGAAGGTGTCAAAGTAAAGGATATGGAGTAAATGTAAACAGCTTGGAGTCCCCTCCAACAGCTTGGCCCAGGGAAGTCAGGGAGGAAACACAAGAAAATATCTACAGAGACTTTATGTAGGTCAACATAACACTGAAGTAGTCAGTCTTACACAGTGTTTGTTTTTCCAGGTCAACTTTTTCAACATGTTGCATATAACCAAGGCAAAGTCTTGCAGTCCAGCAATAAGTTAGCACTTGTTAGTTCTTATCATTTCATTGCACTGTATACCAGTCATAAACTATTCTTCAGGAGAGAAATATCAAAGCGACCTATCCTCTTTTATGGAGTTCAGCATGCATGGTTATCAAGAACAAAGCTCTATTCTCTGTGTCTATTCGGGAATGTTTTACTATAGGGTGTGTACCCATGGGGCCTCTTATTAATGCATTTAAGCCTGAAACAAGTTGGTCTGGAGGGAAAAAAAACACGAAAAAAAAAAAACTGTCATATTTACACAACTCAATAATGATGGAGGTATCACTCATCACCTCTGTGTCAGTTCTTCTCCTTTCATTATTTCAAAGTTTGAGTGATTGTCTAGATCGTTGACCCAGCTACAAGTAAATGGAAGGATAGACCAGCCTAAACAGAACCCACAGCTTTGTAGGCCTTGAATGCAGGGTTGCCAGGCTCTCAGTTTATATGCGAAATTGGGCTTGTTTTGGAAGAAGGTTGTGGGAGGAAAAAACAAGTCCATAGATGGCATTAAAAATAGTCCGTGGCTGCCAAGATGTTATTTGAAAGCAAATCATCGGAATGAAATCTAAACAGTTTCCACAAATAATGTAGTTTATGGCAAACAAAGGAAAAGTGCAGACAGGGTATGTATGATATACAGGATTTGCAAAGATTTGGAGAGGGAATTGGGGATTATTTAGTGGATAATGGCTTTTCCAGGTGGTGATTAAAAGGTGCATTACAGATACTGTACATGAGAAATACGTGCACACCACGGCGTACATGTTTCCTACACAAAGTCAGAGGAAAAAGAAGAAAAATGTATAGCTGGAAATTTTCTGAGACTTGGCAACCCTGCTTGGATATGTTCCTCTGACTGCAGTATGAGTGCAATTCTTGCTAAAAAGCAAACAAAGACCTGATCCCAGGTCAGCAATCCTGCTTTACTGATAGCACCTGGTCTGGTTCTTAAACCTGACTTGACCTGAAGCAAGCCAGAGCAACCATGGTGGCCGTTACACACCTGACACCTCCCTGTCCCATACACGTCCTCAATGTTCGAAAGACAATTTGAACATCTCACCTCTGACAGCTGACCCCTGTAGTTGTAGGAGGTCACAATGAAGGAGGATGAAAAGACTACCTTTGGGAATACTCCTCCCCAATGGGTACAAGTTCTCCCGTGGTTACTAATAGTGCTAACAAGTAAAGAAAGCTAGCATTACGCTAAGTGCTCCTCAGTGGCTTGCTTTAATTGCTAGTTGTATATGCTGAACTGCTTCTGTTGTGAACTTAGAGCAAATTATTAATATTTAAAACTTTTTTTGACATGAAAATGAAATGACTTCCCTTTTAGTATGCATCAGAGGAAGAATTTTGTGAACGTGAATGCTAATTAGCACCTTGTAATGCTAATTAGCAGTTGTAACTTATAGATAACTAACTAACCTTTATCTTTATTTATCCCTCAAACCTTGTCCTTGAACTAAAATGTTGTCCTACAGCATACACCCTGGATTATGGACTTAAAATAAACAAATCCGATCTGCAACAAATACAGATCACTAGCAATTTAGAATAAAGTAGGTCACAATTATAAAAGTTAAAACAGATAACAGAGAACAATAACCACCTAAGTTACTATAACAACAGCAAGTACCTAGCTATTTAGGTATATTAAAATTATCACTGTAATATATAATGTAATTATGTAATTATATGCTATTACAGTTCTTTTATTTTATTAAATTAACTGATTTTTGCACACGTCTGCAATGTGATATTTATTTTTCATTTTTTATTTTATTTTATTGTGTTTTATTAACAGATTATTGTTAATGCCGGTGTGTTTCTTTCTGTAGATTGTTCTGTAGAGGAGTTATACTGTATTTTTAGGTAGATGAAATAAAAAAAAAACACATCATTTAAAGTTTAGCAGATAAAAAAAATTTATATTAGTATCGATAATAATTTTTTTCAGTATTGGTACTGGAAACTTTTAGATAAACTTGACTTAGCATGTCAAATCATTCTTAGTGCAGTGTCACTCTGGAGCATTAACACGCCCTTGGAGAAAAACAAAAGGGTGTCAGATATTTTGTACTTATCAGGGGCTGACAGTGGTAACCCCCCTGTCACGTTTCACATGAATAAGGCCAGAAACATCAGCTTAAATAAAAGATACCCATGGCATATCTGGAAATATATGCAATACCCATTTACACCCATGCAGAAATCATCTGCACAGCTCACATGTTCTGCAACAAATTTAAGAATTACGTGTTAAAATATTCCTTGCATGTTAATAATACATATCTTGATATAAGAAATATCACATCTTTTCATGCTGTTGCTTTCGATATATATGATTTACTTTTATTTTAATATGAATTACTGTATCAGGTTTATGTCATACCATTTATTTTGGGTATTATATATGTTTTTTTTTATAATAACTGGCTCAGAAAGGAAAACAATCTTTGCAAAGATATATTACGCTATGTGTTGATTGAGGAAATTCCAGGTTTGGTAAGTAGCATTACACTGTATAATTTGGAATGTCACACCCAAGAATGCAAATAAATAAATAAAAAACAAGCAAAAAAAAAACCCTAAACTAAATACATTTATAATATTGCTAAAGCTAACATTTATAGTATTGCTTGAAATAGTTCAAGGAATATGGATTATTCTGAAAGAGGTGCAGTTCATTGGAAGTTCCTCAAGGTGGCGCTTGTAATCCAACTGCACTAGTAAAACACTGGAGAGTGTGGGAGGGCTGGGAAAATAAGATGAATAAATGGGGGATGAGGCTTATAGACTTACTGTTTTAAGACCTGAATGACAGCTTCTCAGGTCTTGGGTCTGATAGCCATTGCCTCCCACTGCTACAATTAGCATTACAAGTGGGTGAGCAGGTAAGCAGGTAAACACACATATATACACACACCACATACACACACATACATTATACATATATATGTGTGTGTGTGTGTGTGTGTGTGTGTGTGTGTGTGTGTGTGTGTGTGTGTGTGTGCACCCACCCACCCACAAGTTTACATGGCTACTTGTTTTAAAGAATTCCTAAGATACTTCTTAGGCACTGTATACAAGCACAATGATAATTATCGTGCGTTGTATATCAAAGGAGAAAGTTTTATGACTCATAAGGCACAGCAAGACACTGCTTGACCTATACCAGGCCAGCCAACAAATGGCATGCTGGACTCCCAAATATGTGATGTAAAGTCAAGAAAGTAGGGAAGAGCTGTAAAGTTTGATGAATGGTTTTAGAATCAGTTATAATGGGATGAAGAACAAGACTCATTTAATGGGAAGATCAGTCGCTGCATGGAGTTTTCATGCTGTAACCAAAGCCATCTTCATAGAAATAGACTTTTCATCCCAAATCTACCTTAAGTGTGATCCAAATCCAATGGAATTCCAAGCATCAGCCAGGAGTATCTGTCTGGGAACTCAGCTTGTCTTATACACTTCCTACAACTGCCTTTTGTTCAGGGACATCCTCTGATGTTGTTCTCTCATCAGTGTTGTTTACTGTATGATCCTCAAGTATTGTGTCTGTGGGTGTTTGTGTGTATATCTGCACATGTTTGGTGTTTGAGTGTGTATCGGGGGCAGCGTGCATTCCTGGCTTGATGCACGTCGGTCTCCGTTCACCCCTCCCTTATGCAGCCTGCTTTCCCCGCCTGCTTGTTGCTCCGGGTTCTCATGGGACAGTAATCTACAACAAAGACTTTCCAGCCCACACACTAGGCAGGGGTAATGCTCCCACGTAAGCTCTCTCCCCCAAGCCATGTGCTCTCGGCCTAGCGTACAGCATGCGGTCCGGCTAGCTTACTAGCGTATCCTTGTTAGCAGGGCAGAGAGGTTTTCTTTTCAATGGATTCACTTGGAAAACCTCTCACAGATAGACTTTGGACTCGTTCAGACTTGCAAAGATTCCAGTGAAGTCCATATCAAATTGGGTAGAAGGCATTCAACTGTTGGGTTGCTTGCGTTTCTTTCTTAAACACAGTTTTAAGACTAATAGGAGCAGACGGAAGGCCGTTAATAGTATACCCTGTTGTGTTGGAACATTTTTTTTTGCTTTTCCTGTCCATATTGTCCTCCTTACTAGAAGTTTTCATACTGATTCTTGGAGATGTAGTATTCCTTGACTTTCCACTACACTGCACAACAGCAATGCTTTAAGATCATCAGTTTTCACTCGGTGGGACGATTATCGTCAAATCTGTCTGCGTTCAAGTGTATGCCTGCAAGGAGCACCTCCAGAGTTGCTGAGTGCGTGGCTTTGAAATCATTCCCCACCAAGATCGTTCTGCTTTCTCAAGCCTCCGCCAGCATCAGCCCTATAGAATCCACCCTCTCATGACAGCCGTACTAGTCAGTTGGTTTTTTTTTATCCCTGCTGTCTCTTAAATATATACTGTAATTGCATAAAAGTGCTTGATAGTGCAGTTGAAGTTCCCACTTCAACTGAAGCCAAGCAGAGAGATCTGATCCAGTAAAGACTTTGTGAACCCCCATGCTGCTGTGAGAAGGCCAAACAGACACTTTTTTCCCCCATGTGCTCCACTGGCTCAGTTAATTTCAGGGAAAATCGCTAGCACTTAATGTTTTTTTCCTCTGGAAACATAAGGAATGAAATTGAGATATGCTCTTGATAAGGAAGAATTTGTTTGCAACTCAGCACTACATGCATGAAGAATATGAATTCCCCCCAAACCTTTTATCACCAGATCAACACAGTCACTTTGTTTGATGTGTCTATAAAAACAGGCTAAGCGCATGAAGATACTCAGACACTATAGTAAGTGCATAAAAACAGTAAATGATAACAAAGCTTATATTGACCACTGAGAACCTTTGGACAACTGTGCTCTGAAAAGAAGAATGCATTTGTTCTGCAGGCATTTTCCAAAGGATTTAATGAGTTAAAAGGGCATTCTTGGGTGTATGCACTTTTAGCTTTTTCAGTTCCTGATTCTGTTAAAAGGATTGCACAATAGTTTCACCGAAGAACAATTGAGACATGAGAAAGGTGCCTTGAGCTTTTTGTGAATGGTGAAAGCTTGGGGGGGGGTGTGGGGGTGAGACTCTGTAGGGATTGGTGGACCAGTCAGTAGAGCTGTAATGCAACTGGTCGTCTTCTCAGGAACATATGCTTTGTGATTGGATCAATGAGAAAAGATCCTGCCTCTAACAGGAGAGGACTTGCAGTGTTGCTGTGTGTATGTGTGTGTGTGTGTGTGTGTGCATGTGGTTGTCTGCTGAGAGAAAGATTATGTTTCTGCATCTGTTATTGGACCAGCCGCTGGTCAAAAACCACAAAGCAAAGACATTCACATGTCAGTAAACCGTGGGGACTCGATAGCTATTTTCCACTTCCACGACTTTTGAGTTTTTGACAGTGAGAGCTGAGAAAAAGGAAATAAGTATAGCAGTGGTGGCGGCCATGCTTCCTTCCTCAGTCCAGTGTGCTTTATGAATCAGTCTCTCTCATGCACCAAATTTGTGCCACAAGCTGATTCAACTCTTCACTGACCTCTAATACAGTTTGGCAGCCTTCATAACAGTAACTAGGCAAGAAGTCACCAATGCAACCTTCCTAGAGGTTTATGAAGAAAAACACATTTCTCATTTATACACTGGTTAGAAGACACTGGTTTTTAGTAGGTTTTAGTAGTATCACCAGCTAACCACCTAAGACAACCATTGCTTGTCATTGGCTTGTACCCTTCAATTAATCTCTGAGCAAATACTGTTCCCATGCATGCGTTTTTAAGAAGGCAGTTACTTTTAAGCATGATAAGACCTACCTAACAAGTTTACCTTGAATGTGTTTGTTCTGACTTGTATTTTTGCATTTTTCAGTCTTCACATATAGGACAATTACTTTAGCAAATACAGTTTAGCAAATGTGTCACATAACAGCATGGGGTGCTTGGCCAATCTTATCTGGTTCTAACCCCCCTTTGAGAAGCATGACCCTTGAAGAGCTGCAGCTACTATGACCTTTCAACTCTTCTCCTTCGGTTGCAATTGAAGTGGCCGGAAGTTATTCTACTTGTGTGGCAAAGGGCTTCACTCCAGTTGTCCCTCTATGAGGCATCTTTGGACTTGCGGCTGAAACAGTCCAGTGACTCTGAATGAGTGGCACAGTGTTGCTGGAGGAAGCGGTTTTGTGGGGTGAGGTGAGGGGTCAGCAATATTATAGACTTTATGCCCATAGGCAGCCAGAAATGGCCTTAGAGTGAAAGGTTTGTTGTGGGTTTGTAAATGGTGGCCTATTTGCACCATTTATCAAAATGATTATGATTGATTGTAAAGCCTGCCCTTGTTTCTCCATACCCAAGAATCTCAACTTTGCAGAAGCCACCTGTAGTCCTTAATCAGTCCATTAAAGGTGTGGAAAGTGCTTATTGAAGATGAATAAATGAATGATCTTGTGTTGAGTGTCTATTAAATAATGAATCCTCCAGCTTTGAAAGACGCAGAGGTCACCTTTGCTAATTCAGAGCAAGCTATTAGTAACCTGTAACTTGTGCCTCGTGCCAAGGTAACTCACATGACCTAAAGGAAGCTCTGCACGGTCTGGATGTCCGGGCTGCATATGATGTAATGCATCCTTCAGCACAAGACTGCTTGAACTTCAGGTTATCCTCATCCATGGGTGTGGGTAGAGATGTCTGGAGAGCAGAGACAGTTTTCCCTGAGAAGGCCTTGCTAATCAGGGACACATGGAGAAAGAAGGCAGCGGCTGGGATGCAGGGATATGTATAACTATCTGGCACAATCAGTGCATTCAGTGATCCAGATCAGCAGCACATCCAACATCTGATGACAGTGGTTGGCACTTTTAATTAGTTTTTGCTCAAGAACAGTAATGAAACATCATGTTTCTGTAGCTGCACAAAACCTCTCCACAGTCTTTGTTAACCTGATTTGTTGCTCCTGTTGTATACCGATTTCACCATGCTGCTTTGTCCTATCTTTTTGGATTTAGCCCCACAGCTGGAAGTTCTCACATTTTGGCCATGGAAGAGTATGGTTACCACATTAGAAATGCTTTTGTCCCATTGACAGAAAATCTAAACTTCACTGGGTTGAGGGCCTTTTTTTAGAAACTGTGACAATGAATGAACTGTATTGAATTTTAGTATCCAAAGAAAAGATCATCTTATGTAACAAAAATGATACACTATTTACTTGGACAGCTTGATAATAAGCCTAGCCAAGAAGAGTTCAAGTCACTTGTTGATAGTCAGCTGACCTATATAATGGGAAAGACCTTTCAGTTTTCCTTCCTGCTGGAACAGCCAAAGCTGAGAATAACACCTTTGGCATGCAATCTTTTTCATCAAGATATTTAGCTTATGAGACATTGCACTTTTGCAAGCCAGGGACATGCTCCACCAGGTACCTGAGGGTGTAGCACTTTGGAAATGGATGATATGACTACTGTGAGTATAATGAAGAGAACATTTTCTCAAGACATGTGCCTAATGCAGTTGCATGCAGTGACATTTGGCTAAGTGCACTGATAAAAAAAGAAGAGAGAAATAGGCATGAGAAAGAGAGAGGACAAGAGAAAGGGGGAGGAGGAGAGAGAGAGAGCAAAAAAAGGCCCTTGTCCAGACGGCAAGCACATGCTCATGTAACAGGAGTCCTGAATTCCACAAGGCTTACTGACTTTTACTTCCCATTAAGCAGAGGGAAAAGAGAGTGGCTGAGCTGTGGTGGGGGTTAGAGAGCCTGGCAAATCTGATCAAATATCAAATAGGGGGACTTCTACCGGCCCTCTCAAAGCCTTGGGAACATCTGATTGGATCTGATTTCCAGCGGAGGCCCTTCTGATGCGGTGCGTCCCTGTGAAAGACGATGACCTGGGGAAATGAGCTGCTTGAGCCGACCTCCTGGTCTTACCTTAAGGAATGTGACTGCAGCCTGCAACCACACTGGGCTCCTTTTATTATTGTTTGTTTAGTCTTAAGAATAGTAAAGAAAACAATTAACAATCACGAACGGTGACTGACGAAGGTGAACAGGAAAAACAGTGTTCTCGTCATGACGTTCTCTATATTCCAACAGAAAAATAGTGGACCCAATCAGGGCCGTAATCAGGATCAAAATTCTTGCGAGGTCTACATTGTAGAAATGTCTCATAGTTAGTATACTATCACAACTAACTGGAATACATCAGATGTTAATTTTTAATCTCTGTTATGTTACCCTTGCATTCTTCCACGAAGCTGATCTTTAATTTTAATAGTTGAAGTTAATTTTTTAGTTATAGTTTAAAGTTAAATATAACTCAACTACTTCTACTTAAAACAAATACCTGTTGATTTTAGCATCTGAAAATTGGAATTTTGCAAGAATATATCATTAATTTTGTCTGCTTATTGAAATTTTGCTTTTTAATCAGACTCAAAATGGAAGACATATCACTGTTTCCTACAGAGAATTTTCTTTATATTTCCTTGCATTTTCTTCAAAAATGTCACAGTGAACTGATTTCATACTAAAGAACGATAGAGTAGAAATCTTACTAATAATAAACTATTTTATTAGTTATTGTAAATGATAGAACTGAGATGTTCATGGTTTTGTATATTTTACATAAAAATAGATATATATGCATGCAAAAAACTCCACCAAATCTTCTGGGACTACTGAGGTCCAGATCTTGGCCTAGTTGTAGCCAATGGACCCAACTGATCATTTCATTAATTCGTGTCTTTTTAAAGTTGTCTGTGTTGTCTGTTTATTATAGTCTTTTCCTTTGGAGACGTGTTTTCAACTTATTTGCTGACTTTATTCTCATGTACTCTCATGTATTGCAGTACATGATATGTATGACCAAAGAACCACCCTATTGCTTCACTTCCTACTGTGGTTAAGACAGAAACGTGGCCTATTGCTTTTTTATTTGTTTCTTTTTTTCTTATTGTAGCACAAACTTGTATTACCTCTGTTAACTTCAAATCACATTCTGTTCTCTAAATCAGTAGTTCTCAATGTGGGGTCTTTTATTTTACTTTATTTTATTTTATTACAGTGGTGGAAATCACAACCCACGTTTATCAAAGCTGTTCCATGTAAGATTAAGTTCTGATACAATGGATATAAAAAGTCTACACACTCCTGTCAAAATGGCAGGTTTTGGTGAAGAAAATGAAACCAAGATAAATCTTGTCAGATCTTTTTCCACCCTCAGTGTGCAATAATAATGGATAAAAATGAAAAGAAAAACAATCAGAAACATTTTAGGGTAAAATATGAAAAATAAA
>CM074955.1:3981481-3998995 GCA_037577455.1 Pangasius macronema
GTATGGGTCACCACACTTGGCCACAAAGTCACTTCACTTCACTTCACTTCATAAGCTACAAATAGTCGTTCCCTCATCAATCTCTCTTGTTTTTCTCTTTCTTGAATAAGACAAAAATCATAGCTTGTCATGTTTCAGAGAAACCCTGAAGCACAATGTCCTGAAGACTTTTCTTTGTCTTAAGTTATAGTTTTACAGTGTATAGTGTTACCGAGTACTGACACTGGAGACTCCTTCCATATCAGTGATTACACATGTTTTTTAAGCAGTTTGTTTTTTAACTATGGAGTGTCCACCATGTAATTCCCTGTATGGGTTGATACCATAGAACTGGAATTAGAATGAGTGCATTAATGTAAACCTTGCAGCTACAACTATTGTCTGAGCTGCTGTTGTAGAAAACTAATCAACAGTTTCTGACCAATCGGAATTGAGATTTCAACAATGTTATGGTGTAACTTAGAAGCGTTTTTAAAAGACGCTAAAGGAAGAAACACTGAATCACAGCAGTCTGAATTCCAGCCATTTCTTTCCCATTCAACCCAATAAAAAAACATTCAAGTTCTTTAGGCTGAGTGAACATTTCTCACCAAACTCCCTTTGGCCCAGCTTACATGCTAATTTAGTCTATCACTTTTAAACTGATCCGAACTTGACCTGCTGATCCATCTCTCTGTGCTACTTCCTTTCCCATCGTTAAGCTCAAAGCAATCCAGCCGGCTGGCAATTGATATAAACTGATCGGAAGTGCCCTGCCTATCATAACTAAATGAGCGGTATAATGAAGTAGATCATGGATTGGGGTGGTTCTCACAGCTTTGATGTGTGAATCATTTATCTGAAAGACTGCTATCTCTCCTCTCGGCAATGAGTGACTTGTGGTTATGATGGTAGTGAACACATTTGTCATAAAATGGTTGCAGTAAAACTCTAAAATGCCCTTCCCTTTGCAGTGTATGATCATAAATGCCATGATCCTTCTATGTCCTATGGTTATAGAAAGAGATGAATTGACCAACGCTGCCTTCAAGTCCTCCTCGGAAGTTCGTGCATATGAGTTCAGAGGAGGTGATTATGACGTGGTGTTTATTCAAGTGTTTTTGGTCGGACGGTGTGCAAAACATGTCTTTTGTTTTTTTTATTTGTGTTTTTGTATCATCAATGACAAAAAGTTTATTTTGCCTTATTTAAAGAAAATGAAGAACTGAGCGGAATCTTACCATCTGCTGTAGACATCACATCCATATTGGTGGCCGCCATGACTTTTTTGTTATTGACAAGCCTCCCAATTGGAAAATATGGGTTCCCGAGTTGTAATTATGACATTGTGGTGGCATTCAAGTGTGTTCACCTTATAATTACGATATTTCTGATAGGACTTGAAGGCAGTACAAGAATCACTCATGAAGCCTTCTGATTGGTTGAAGCTGCCTGAAATGGCTGGTTAGGGCAACTTCAAGACAAACAAGGAATTCGGTTGCTGCATCCTCATACACTCTCTTTGGTTTTGCGTATTAAATGCTGGTCCACGGATATATAAAACTATTTCCTAAATATGCTGCAGGTTATTTCATTTGTTACTTTTTTTGTAGCAAATAGTTCAGTACTTTCAGTGCATAATTGCATGATTTAATGACATACCAATATAGTAACTGAGGGGTCCACGAGTTCCTTTTGTGCTTTCTGGGTTAGGATTTGTAGGCTCTGCATGCCTGGAGGAGCTCATAACTTATAGCTTGTTCAGATTGTTCTGTGCACACACTGCCAGCACACTGAAGCTAAAAATACAAAGCGAACAAAGTTTGCTAACCTGTGCCTGTTTCCCCTTTTCCCTTTTAAAATATGACCCCTGGCCTTGTGCTCTGTGCTGAGCTGGAGTGGGGGACTGATTGGGGTGGGCTGACTGTCAATCCAGTTAGCTTCTTATTCGATGGGCTTCCATCAAACCTTCTTTGAACCCTTCCTCCATGGCCGTGGTGCTAGCTGATTACCTTCCTTTGGCTATGTAAATCACTCCCACAAGCTCCACGCCATCACAATGGGCCTTTTTAGCTGGGCAGCTTCTGAGCCTGCAAAAGGGATTATGACTGTTTAAAAAAGCCAGTCATCTCAAATCAGCCCCATTATATTGCACTTTAAGTTGCACGGCCTCATGTTTGTTCCTGTCTGGAGGCTATTTTAGGCCCCCTTTGTGGGCCCCAGTAAAAACATCTGTTTGTCATCCATAAACACAGTTAACAGCATTATAACATCATGATAAAAATGATGGTCCGTTCACACTGTCCTCCCCCACCCAGGCCCACATGTGTCAGGAAGGCAGTAAAGGAGGATTGGAGAAGAGCTGCCAGAAGCTTTCGGGGTTGCTGCTGTGTGTTTTTTCTTGTTTCTGGGGAAGCCCAGAGAACTCTGTGTTTAAATACTTGAATTACTTGGTGTGGCATTCCAATGTTATCGTTTGTATGTCTTGCTAGAACAGGTCATAGTAAATATCTTGCTTGCAGAGACAGGCAGATGATGAAAATCCACAGAATACAGCTGAAACAGGTCAAGGAAAATTTGATAAACTGAGAAAAGGGCTCACCTGTCTAAGGTTCCACCCATCTTAATGATTTCAAAGCCATCTGTGGCCCTGCTCACTGTGTGAGAAACATGGACTTCATCTCTGCCTTATTGTTGAGAATAACACTAGCCAGTCATACATCACATCTGTTTAACTTCTTAAAAACTCCCCATGAAATGGCTTCTTATCTGTGATTTGATTCCTTATGTTGATTTAGATCCTTCTGAAACAGTACGTCAGAGTGCTGTCATGTTGAAATGCTTGAATGACTTACACAACAGCCAATAGCATTTGAGATATGCCACACCACTGCCAGATCTAAACAAACCTGACATTAATTTAGTGGACTAGCTAAATATGCAGAACTTTACTTTCTCTTATTGATGGAGAAGTTGCTCAGTCTGAGGAAGTGACATTAAATGTAAAAGATCTCCAAGTTGGTAAAACACCTCTGAAAAATGCCTGTCACATGACCACAACCATATACAAATTTCACCCTCTTCAAAATGAATAAACTCTAATCATTTCTTTTAAACCATTATTTAATTAATCGTTTTACTGAAGGGACAAGTTATAAGGTTTTTAGTTTCCAGATCAAATATCCTAGGCCCCTCACCTAGTATTGTTTTTGCAATCTGGCCTGCACTCTTAACTAATTGAATCGCCTTGACCAACCCTATGGCCAGAAGTAGCAGCTACAAATGGTGGTAGGCTTTATGTGTCTTGGAGGAACCATGTGTTAGTCTTCACCTTTCCAGATTGGTAGCTGATTGGTAGCTTAGCTAGCCGATGGACAATGGAACAAAAATTGTGGAAAAAAAAAGCTCTGATAAAACAGTGTTTTGGAAGCTTGTAAGCACAATTTACAATGTTTTGAAAGTTTACACATCACCCTAAAAGGATTTATTGGGTACCTCCCTTAGATACAGAGAAGCAGGAATCACTTTTCATTGCTATCCTGTTTTTTGGCCTGAACTACAGAGGCGAGTGCAGTAATGTTCTGCACTTACACAGCATTGGAAAGGCACAGCGTTCGTCAGCCAAAAAACATCTTAACTTGTGATCAGTAAAAGCAACCTTCCAGCTTCCAGCACACACTCCCACACAAAGCAGTCAGCCCTATAAAAAGGAGTGGGATCCTTAAGCAGCAAACGAGCTTGATCCTTGACTACACAATGCCCAATTCAAAGCAACACGGGCACAACACCGCCAGCCAACACTGGTTTCTAAATAATCAGGCGATTGGGCCCCACACTTTGGCGCGCTCCAGGACAAAGGAGGAAAGGGTGCGAGGGCCCATGTGAGCTCGGCACACAGAGGCAGCCAGGCAGCAGTGGCAGCGTGGCTCTCCTTTAACGAGCGCTCACTGATTGAAAGCTCCAATTGTGGCCCGCGCCTCGGCACGCCGCTCTGGCCGAGCATTCATCCTTACTTCCTGGGGCTTTTGTGCGTTAGCAAGGCTTTGGGGGGACAGGGGAGGGTGGAAAGGGGGCACCCGACCCGGAACATTGGCACTACATGGTGGGCCCCCACAGGAGCGCCTCTACCATCTGCCGCAGTAATTCAGCCGCCCGCATGCCAGAGCAGCCACGCGGCCTGCTTACGCAACGCTGCTTGCCCTGGGCCTCAGTGCAACAAAGCCCAGAAACAAACACCATGGGCCAGCTTGGAATTTCTCCTCTACTGGGGCCCACTTTCTTTTCAGGAGCCCTCCAAGAAACGACCGGCCCCTTTTTGCCCTCCACTCCCATCAGCTCAGCTCCTCAGGCCATGGTGGCTTCCCAGTAGTGCCACCCCATAATCCTACTTTTGGATCCAGCCATTCAGGAAAGGCAAAAGTTCTGTTTGTTTTCTGAGTAGCAAAGTAGTATCCTGATCCTGTACAGTGTCCCGTCATCAACGAACCATACTTTTCCTGCTGACCCATAACACATGATACTGTATCCAGAGAATGTCTCCATCTATATCTGATAATGCCAGGAGTACGCCCTCTAAGGGGAAACTGAGTCAGTGTTTTTAAATTTGGGCGACATTCTTTCAGAATGACTGTTTAGAGGTCCCATTTTAAGCATGCAGTTGTAGACAGTTGCAGGACCACAGGCATGTTGCCCTTTACTTTAATGCTTCTGTTCTCTTTGTCACTGTTGTTTTATATGTGCTTCTTAAAGACTTCTATAAAATCCTCATGTGGTATTCTTTGCCTGGGTGGCATGCTTCAACATGGACACAGACCATGTCACTGAGGTCGAAATGGTTATCTGTGTAATTGGCACCCTCTGTACATTTTGGTATCTGTTATGAAATGCCAGAAATCTTTCCTAAGTTCAAATTCCTTGGTGTTCCTAGCAATTCTTCTTCATTGGGAACATCATGTGGGTAAGAGTAACCTCCACTGCCGACCTTGATTACAATTGCCTTGGCTTTTGAAGGTTCTCTACTATAAGCTTGATTATGTGACAGGACAATAAAGAGAACCACATGCCCCACAGCTCCGCTGCCAATTGCCCTGTGTGGGGTCACGAGGCAGTCATCTCAACTAGTTCTGCGGGGTCAGTCCGACTTCCTGTGCTTGAGCATGTACGTAATTGGCACCTTAGGCCTCGTCCACAAGTATACTGATATTTTTACCCGTCTGTTATAAAAAAAAGAAAAACCCTTCCAAACAAACAGCATTTTTGGAAATATCCCATCCATACGAAAATGCTATGTTTCATTCTGAAACCGCTCACATGAACATGCCAACCAATTAGGTGGGAATAGTATTTCTGTAGCTGCGAATATGTCTGCCTTCTTCAGTGCACATGAAGTGCCACCGGCATTGTGGATGACCCCACACACCCCTCCTGCCGTCTGGTAAATGGTACCGAAGCATTGTCTTATGTATCACCTTGGTCCTGGAGAAACGTTGTTTCATTTCACTGTGTACTTGTATATAACTGAAATCACAATAAACTCCACTTATAACTTGTAACTTGTAAGTGATTTGACTCATAAACTCTTATGTCAAATGACTCAAGAAGAACTTTAAGAACATGTGTATTTAGCAGTGGAAAAGGAAAAATGGTCAAAAGCTCATTCATGCATATATTTTAAGTAACTGTTTTATCTTGGTCAGGGTCACAGTTGGCCAAAAGGATTAAAACCAAGTATTATAATAAACACACGGGTTCTTATGTGTGGCTTGATGATGAGAGGAAACTACTGCTAATGTTACACTTGGGTCTTATCCAAAAATCTCAGTTTGCAGTGTGGTTTGTACCACCAGACCACAGAGTAACAAACTGATCAGCAGCCATGATCGTCCACATTCACAACACTCGCAAAATCGCAGTTGGTATGTGCAGGCTGGCACTATGATGCCAATGTGAAAATGGAGTTTTAAAATTTCTCCGTCTTGGAGCTTTGTTTTCAGTAACCAAAAACATGGACAGCAGGCCAAAATGCAGAGGAAAAAATAGCTACGTTTTCAAAAATATTCATACATAAGTGTGGATGGGGTCTTAGTCATGCCAAAGAATGCATGAGATTGTCCAATCCTGAAGTCGACCAAAGACTTGTGTGGTGTCTTCCTGGATCTGGATAGGATTATGTTGGCACAAATCATCTATTTTTAATCTTCACATTAATTTGATCTTTTGTTCACACATTTTGCACTTGCCTTGAGGAAAGACTGTTTGGTGTGGCTGTTTGGAATGTAGGCATAATAATATGGAAATAATCTTATCAATAGATTTCACCCACGCACTTTTGCTAGCCTCATAATGGCAAAATATGTAACTGATTTATCTCGTGTATTGTTGGCACTTTTGTTTTTTATCATAATGGCTTATAAAGCTGCGCCCAGTAAAAGTGAAAGTTAAAGTCAGAAGATAGTTGGCTTCCTTGAAATCACCCACCCATTGTATCAGAGGCTTAGAGTGGGAGTCTAAGATCCAGGGAACTAGGTTAATTGAAGACGGGCCTGGGCTATTACTCATCAACTAACCACCGTGAAAAGCAGCTCCTCCCTAAGCTTACCTATTCACCTACTTCAGCTGCAGTGTGCACAGTTGGCCCGACAAAGCACCAGATAATGTTTGATCAAAATACATATTTATATTTGTTGATTTTTTAAACATTGCCATGGGCAGAGAGGGAAAGGAAGTCCATGTTTCCAAAAGGTGTGTCACAGGTCATTTTCGAATTTGTACATCAGATAATGAATGATGTGCATGTCTTTAGGATATGGAAGACTGATGGTATTTTAAGTAATCCTTCTGTTAGGAACGAAACGCAGCAGTCAATGCTAAGACTAATCTATTTGCTATGGTGATTCATTTACACTGTGTACTTTACCCTGTGCAATGACAGATTTGGTTGTATGACTGTGTGTAATTAGGAAAGTTACAATGTCAATAATGTTAAACTGCAGAATGTCAACTTTAATTTGATTCCATTTCTGGGGACTGTAAGTAATTTTCAAACTCGACTTCTTGGTTGCTTCTTGGCCAGCTCGCAGTTCGTTACTGCATCATTAGAGTGCTGAGGCACAGTTGTGAGGTTATTCTGAATATGGCATTTACATCTAGAGTGTGTTTCTGATGTCTGTTAATGTGAGAACCAAAGACGTGTCAGTGACAGCAAAGCAGTCTATTATTAGGCTGAAAAAACAAATGAATATCCCCTTTCACACATGCCCTTTTATGGTAATGATACTTAATTGGGAAGGGGTTAGGTATAAATGCAAGGCACAGTTGACTTAGTTTAACATTATATATTACTGAGACAGGACCTATTATAAATCCCTGGAGATATAAGGCTGATGTGTGAACAGAAGCCAATGCATTTGCTAGAAAAGATGCATACACCTTCTGAGTAAAAAATTAGCTGAGTGAAACATGAACAAGCACAATCCAGAACTGAACGAGCTGTTGGCTTAGAACTAAATTCTTCATAAGACGAATGCTACAATCTGGGATGTGTAATTTATAAGCCAGTCAGGAGCAAATTCAGAGAATGTGTATACATTATAATAAACAACCACAAATGTTTGAAATAGAAGCTCCAACAAACCCACTGATTAGTTAATCGTGCCATCCTGTGTAACGAGACATTAATGCGAAATACTGTTTAAATGCTGCAAGTGTGAATAATGCAAAAGCTGTATGGAATATAGTCTTGCAAGCTTTTGTCTATAAACATGGCCAAGAATCGCCCACTCTCATAGAAAGAAACACAAAAGAAATACACCTTTTCCCTTAGCCTCTGTAGTAGGCAAACAGGAAAATGTCTCACTTACTCACCACTAACTTCTTCACATAAAACTCTAACAACTTTTAAACTTTTAATGACGGGATTACAGGTCAGTCTTGTAGCTATATTTTGCTCTGAAAAGCTTCAAACTTGTTTTTTTCCCCTGGAAATTGGCACACAGAAGCGCATATACATAGAAGTGCAGGCAGCCAATCGGATTGGAGTTTTTAAGATCCTGAAGCTTGTAGCCAGAAAAGTGCACAAATGATATCAGATGCTTCATCCTGCTGGCAGGGAATGAGAGATTAAGTTATGTTCATAATGTCCTATAGTCATTTGCAAGCAAAACTTAAAATTTTATTTGTAATTTGTATCTGAAAAGTTGTAGTGCTCTGAAAAACGACTGGATACAGTGAAGGTTTATGGTTCACCTGGTAACTTTTTTTTTTTTTTCAGGATTTTTCCATTCGGCTTTGAGGCCTGTGTGCCTTTATAGCATAACATTTTATTTTATTAGCTTTGATTATACTAGTCTAATCCAGATTGTAGGAAATATTTGATGCGTTTATAATATATTTTCACTGTACGTGATGGATGAACATAATTCTGTTAATCCCTATACTGTATTAGCAGATAATCAAAATATAGTCATAATCCAGAAGTGACATATTATCTTAGAGTGTTATGAGCAACATGTGTCACTGAAAAGAAGCTGGCAGAAAGCTTTGCTGTTTTGGTGAATGCCACGGCTCAGTGGAGTCACGACTCCGGCTCATTTTTGCTCTCACTTGTGTGACCTTCTGAGGATCCCCAGCCGCATTGTTCAGTAATGGCTGGTTGAAGAGTCGCACCCTCCTCTCTGTGTGGTTACCTGATCCCTCCCAGCAAACACAGTGTGTTCACATGGGACTGCTCATACCAAAGTACACCTACGCAATTGACTCCCTTTTCATTTTGCCCTTTCATTGTGTGTACACATGTGTGTGAACGTGCGCTTAGGTGAGCGTGTGGGGGTGTGAAGATAAAAGCAACATAAAGAACTTTGAGAATGATAATGAAGCTAAGTCACTTTGCATAATACTGATAATGGATTTGCATTGATATGCAATGACAATGATGTATAATATATAGATAGATGTATGCATTTAAAAGCTACTCTGTATATGTGAGGATCTTTTTTAAAAACTGTATAATTTTTCTCATGCCATTCAGACCTTGATGGCCTTCAAACTGCTAACTTGGCTTGCCTTTCTCAATCAGAAAGTTTTAGCTTAAATAAATCCTTCGCCATTGTCAAGAATGCAGGTGTGTCTCTCTCTGCTCCGTGACCCGAGTGTGCCTTTTTTTGCAGTAATCTACTGCACTTCATACCTACAAGAATGCACCTTTCCCTTTCTACTGAAACCCCACTCATCATCGTTTATGCCACAGGGTGTTTGTATAGTCTGCAGTTCAGACTCTGGTTGGTGTTTAACACTCACTTTTGTTATGATCTCTTGTCAGATCTTAGCACCGGAAAGGATGGGCCCTCGTATAGGAGCATGTCTATGAGGGCCATACAAAGGTGAAGAATTTAGCAGAACTCCTGGTGCTGGGGAGGTGGGGGTGATGAGACGTGCTCCATACATGGGTACGGGCCCTCACACAGGCACTGGGGCAGCACTGGGGTTGGTCTTTATGAGCCCTCTCAGAGGTACATAGAAACTGAAAGCCAGTTTCTGCGATCCAGATCACAAAGCATGGATAACTGTAACTGGAGCTGGGCAATGAAACACAGAACAAGGGAACTCAGACTAGGCACAGGATGAAGCTAAGGTATAGATCCCATGCATTCCTTCCCCTATGCCTGTGTGCTTCCACTGCAGATAGCATGCTACGCTTGAACTAATGTTTATGAAAGTAATGTATTAGTCACTCACGACCTTCCCACTAGGCATGGAGTGAGTTTGCTCTCTTGTATGTATTCACATAATCGATTGGAATGTCCTGAGGGGGTATGAAAGACTGCTTTAATGGACCTGAAAAAAAGCCATCCACTCCATTCTCAGGCTGTGAATGGTTAAGAAGATTTGTTTTTGAAGTAGCACTAGATGCAGATTTAGCCTGAAATCATAGATGAAATAATAATAAGCAAAACGAAACACTCTGCTCCACTGACTTGCAGCTGGCCATGTTTGTAGGTGAAACATTACATTACACACCCAACTCAGAGATTTGTTTATGACAAAAAGTACAGTCAAGTCCATGTTTCTAATACTTTACTAACTTACACCACCTATTCTGTACGTGCTTGCTACATCACTTTGGAATTTGAGCAGATTCTTGACTAATACAGATACTCAGACATGACCTGTGAGGTTTTCTTTCTTTCTTTCTTTTAACTAATTGCCATTTTTAATTTCTTCTTCATTATCATGACATTATTTACTGAATTACTACAGCATTAATCAACCAAAACATCATTTTAAACCAGCAAAGGAAGTCAACACATGCTAATTGATGTTCATTCAATTGTTAACTAAATACACCTGCATTAACAAATGGTCACGCCACTCAGGAGTAAGAACATGTCCACATAAATGATCATAAACTAAATTCTAGCATAAATGTTAATAATGAACATAACTCAAGCTTCTGAGTGTAAATATGAGAATATAAATATCGATCAGTCAGCCTCAAGCATGAATTTTACCAGTTAGCCATTACAAACATATAAAGATATTTTTACTCAAACAGAATATTATATATATATAATACAACAGCGCTCTTAAATTCTTACTTCTGATTGGTCAGAAGGTGTTGATTCATCTTCTATAACAACAGCTCTGACAGAAGTTCCAGCTTTAATTTAAAGAACAGGTTTCTAATAATGTATTCAATCCAACACATTAATGTTTCTGTAGTTAACAGTTAAACAACACGTAGTTTTCTGAAAGGACACATTTATTTAACATTTATGGAAGGAGCTTCCCAAGTCAGCGCTTTGCAATAGTAAGTTTTCCGCCAAATGAAAGTACTCAGGACAGAGGACTTCTCTTTAACATGACAAGCAAGACAGGCTGGTGAGGAAACGACTGTTTATAGCTGCTAAAACCTAAGTGATAAAAGGATGTTCCAACACATTATAGGTATCTATGAATGGAAAAAAGGTATGCGGTGTCCTCAGCGTGCTACTTCTGTCATTGTTGGGATGAAACATACCTCCTGAGCGGCACAATTACTTCTTTGACCCCTTTCTCTGATTGTGCACAGATAAACAGTAGAAGGAAAACAATAATTTTGTTTAAATCAGTGTTTTATTTACACCAGTATATCAATAACTACCTGACTATAACAACACTCTTACCAGTCCTAGCTACTGTAGCCTAGTTTGCTATCTAGATTAGCTTTTGAATAACAAACATGAAATAAATGTTTTTTTTTAGTTTTATAGTTATATTACAGTGTTGGAATATTGGCTATGAAATAATTTCAATCAAACATCTCACGAATCTCCTTGTATTCGCTCAGTAACATGACTGAATTTTCCCCTGACTCATTGATTTTAGAAGCGTTCTTCTGTGACTAAAAAAAACCCTACCAAAGGCAGTGCTTTTTAAAAGCCGTCACATTCCACCCACCTTACGGCCACCGTCCATAGGAGTGAGAAATAAGAGTAGGATTGAGTGAAACCAGCCATTATGCCCATTGGTCCCTGGATAGAAAACCTTCTGTGGAACCTTCTAGTTAGTACTCTCCTCCAAGCATGTTCAACTGCCCTGTGACATTGCACAAGCAGACTAGATAGCTGGCTTCAGAGGAAGCTCACCAGCTTTCATTCACCCAGATTGGTCGCAGTTATATGACAGAGTAGAACTGGCTAGTGGGTGGGATTTTGTGATGACTAAATTAAGAGTAAAGGGTAAAACATGCTTGGTGGAAAAAATTAAGAGCTTGACACCATGCAACACAATGTATTATTGACACATGGAGTATCATGAATTGAATCAAGAATTCTGCCATATTGTTACAGGAATGTCAATGCCAACATCAGCTTAAAACTCATCAGCGCCTGCACATCACATGACTTAATTGAGCACTCACCTGTGTCCTGTTTCAGCTAATTAGTAACACTAATTAAATTCTGTTTTTTTTCTGTGGTTCTCTGTCTAGTGTTTGTCATCGGTACCTATTATTGCCTATATCCTGTATGTTCCTTACGTCATGTTCATAGTTCATGTTTATGATTCTAAGCTCTACACTATTTGTTTTATTTGTGTTTTGTTTAATATTCAATTTCCCGCACATACATCCCCCTCTGCCTCCACCTCCAGTTACCTTCATAACACTGGATTGCACATATAAAGTGTCTTTATCATGTCATGAAATATCACATAATCTGCGGTACAGTAATATAAAGACCTGAGCGGCTTTTGTCATGTTCAATTTTATGTTCTAATCCCTAAACAGACCCAATGTGGTGTAATTCTAAGTTGTTGGCATAACTAATCAGTTACCAAAGTGAATGAAAAATGGATAGCAATCATTGTGTTTCAGCTCAATTAACTCCCATCTTTGAAGTATGCAGAGTGTAACTTATTGAGTCACATATCTCCTCATACTCAGAGGAAAATCATTAGGCTCACTCCATGCCTGCCCTGTAATGACTTGAGAATGGGCCAAGATGTGAATGGCTGCCATTGTCAGGGCTTTGATGGAACGACTGATATTTGGGCCCAGCTGAAGCCATGTTCTGTGTGAAACAGGAAACAGAATCCTAACCTCCTGACCTCTGACCTCAGGTTTGATGAACCTCTAACACATGTGGCATGGTGCTGGAGGTTTTAAGGATCATTTTGTCCAGGAGATTCAAGATTTTATTGTCATATGCTCAGGGAAAACACTAACACACTGTACAGTGAAATTCTTGCTTCACACTGCCTACCGGCTACCAATAAAAACTGGCCTAGCAGGGTTAAGCCTTCCCTCTCTTTCAAGGAAAAAAAAACATTAAAAGTGTATTTACTGTTAACAAATGGTATAAAGTGCATTATTTATTACTTTGGTGGAACCAAGAACAACAGCGCCTTCAAAGGTTGGAAGTAAAAATACAGAGAATGGTATGAAGTACAGCCTGGGGCTAATTTCTTTCCAACCCAACCTGCAGAAACATGACAGTCATGTCATATGATTACACTCTTGAGATTTACCAAGCAAGTTGGCTAATTTATATGACACCACCACGAATACATCTATAACACATCATCACTTCGTTCACCTCCGTGAAAAATGTGGCTTTGTCAATCACCAATTTTTCAAAATGGCTTCGGAGAAACTAAAAGTAAATACACAAAGCAAACAGCGTCCAATCAAAGTACAAATTACACAAACACACATCAGACCTGTAGATTTTGTATGGTTTGAGTGAAAGAGCTGACTAACAGGAAGCACAGATATTCAGCAGTGAATTAAAGAGGACATTTGTTTTGTACACTTCCAAACTTCCTATTCGACTGGTTCGTGTTCTGATATTGAAAAGGTATTTTTTTCAGTCCTAGTGATAAGCATTGTCTCCTCTGATGTGCTTCATGAGGAAAAAAAAACCAAAAACTTTTGTGCACTGTAAAGGGACGATACTATTATTTAATTAGTAATGTCATATATGGAACAGTCAGGCATTGGCCCTGGACTGCTGCTCCTCATCCGAACCAATACTGCGCAAGAAAAATGTGCTTAAGCTCAAGTTCAGAATCTTGCATAACTTTGCGACTTCTGTAGTGTGAAAGTGTAAATGCAAGAAGCCAACCATTGTGACCATTAAGAGAGTTGACGAGAGTTTTAAGGTTGGTTCCGCACGAGAAATAGAGTCTCGTGGTCAATCTGTTCATTAGATTAGTGAGGGAGACGGGGTAAGTATACCCCCACACTTAAACTGCTAAGAAATTCTTACTTGATTGAGAATTGAGAAAGCAAACTTGTGTCTGTATATTCCAAGGTGCAACCTTTTATACTGTCTGTGCTCACTATATGCAAATAGCAAGCTCTCGGGCGTTCTTTTGAAATTCTCTTTTTCACCCTGTGACGTTCTGCAAGCTTCTTGCCTTAAGGTGACATTTGCCGACTGTTGAGCCTTGTCGTGTTTTCTCGTACCTCTGCGGCAACACCTTCATTTCCTAACTGCGGTGTCAAAGTGTAGAACTTTATCAAAATCCTGTGAAATTTCACTCTTATTTATTTGCATTTATATGCTAATTATGTACTAATTACTAAGAGGTTAGTACGCCTTCTACACTGTAATGTAGGAGTTCTCAAACTGTTTTGCAGCTAGAAAGTTGCTAAAAATGGTCTGAGTTTGTCGGTAAAGATTTTTTTAATGAACTTAATCCAACTATTCAAGTATTCAGCATATTGTTTAAATGTGTACAGTAATATTTTGGCCATTTATTGGAGTCAAAGAGCTTTATAATTTCTGAACTTTATATTCACAGACTTTTGAAGCTGATATTCTTTATATAGGCCTACATGCTCTATAAGAACTCAATAATAAATATAATTTTCATAATAGAGGGTTATGATTTCGATTAAAATCGCAGACCTCTGTATCATTTGCACTATTGTCACTTGATCACTTTCAGACAGAACTGCGTACTGGTCGGCGTTGTAGTCAGTGTACTGTCTTGTTCTGTCTTGTGTGTCCGCATTTGCACTTGTGCACTTTATGTGTAATTTATGTAGTCCCTGTAGTTCTTTGTTGTCCTATGTTTGTCTTATGTAGCACCTTGGTCCTGGAGAAACGTTGTTTCGTTTCACTATGTGCTTGTATAAGGCTGAAATGACAATAAACTCCACTTTGAGTTTGACCTTGCCCCATTTTGAGAACTGTGGCTCCAACATAATGAGGTGACAGCTTGTTATCAACCCAAACTGTTTTTTACAGTATTGTGATATCACACATCACATTATCATGAAAGAAATTCGAAAGACTAGAAAAACTAAATGCCTCCAAACCATCAAACATACCCATAGTTTAATTCAGAATGAAGACTTGCAGTCTATACAGTGTAATCAATAAGGTCAATGTCTTCTTTTCTACAGTATTATTCTGTGAATTCAATGGTGTTAAGTTTTATGCCAGGGCTAGAGAGTAGGAAGTAGACTTTTTTGATAACCGTCAAACATTCCAATAGTTCTTAAATGGAATTAAGATACCAAGGGACCTGTTTTAAGTAAACACAGGCACATGTTGCATTTAGGTCGGGGTTTTCTCACTTTACATATCTTTTTAAAGTCAGGAGACGATGCGTCTGGTTGTGTCTGATACGCTAAACCAAGACTTTTTTTTCTGTAGTCTCAGCGACGTGTGGTAGTGGACCTCATAGGGTGGTGGTGTTGGATTTGACACCTTCAGCTTCTCAGAGCTCCAGCACAATAGCCTGGGCTGGGTGGCTTTTTACTCTGTGGCCTTTACCGAGGAGCTGTGAACACCATTGAGTCCCCTCATTCCCAACTATAGATCCTACATCCTCTATAAACCTATTCAGAACTGTGCCCTCCCCTTCCAACATCAGCCTCTCTCGCTGCATCACACTGTAAAAGTTCCTCTTCCTTTTGTGCGTGTGTGTGGTGTACGGGTGGATGGGTCTGCCTCGTGTGGTCATGTGTGGGGAAGGATAAAGGTGGAGTTATGTTTAGCCTCTCTATTGTCTGCGAGACAGGAAGGAAGAGTGTACTGAACAACAAATGGGAGCAGGTCTGACTGTCCTTGCCACTTCTCTGATCCTGATGTAGGCTATTAGAATCCAGACTGGCCAGAGAGGAGCTGAGGGCGGATAGGTCAAGAGTCTGAGCCACCACTGCTCTATTAAGGATATGGAGACCCCCCTCTGTGTCCTCACTGTGTCCACTCCCACTGTCAATGTCACTGGGACAACAACTAGTTCTATTGTATGTAAATAGGATTATGGCTTCCTATCCATGGCACTGCGACTGCACCAGTACATTACTCCATAAATAGCACTCTCACTGAAAACGGGAAGACATTCTGTATGACTCATTCTGTAATATATCACAGCACCACTGAATTCTCCAATCTGATTGTTCAGAAGGTGTGCATTTTTTTATATAACAGCACGGCTCGGACAGTAGTTCCAGCTATAACGTGAATGGTTTATATTAATGCGCTCATTCTACTGTGCTACTTTTTCTATAGTTACAGCGCATACAGGGGCGTGTATGGCCTAACTTCACATAATCTAAATCTAATAATGAATGGATTTGAAAGAAAAATATATAATTATTGAGCTTTGAGACATTTGTTTAACATTTCTGGAAGGAGCCTCGTGCGTAATCGCTTTGGTGCTTTGCAACGTTTCCCAGCGCAGGAAGACTCATCCAGACCGAGGGGTTTCACTTTTCAGTTTTTTCAGTAAAAAGACAAGCAGCATTCTTTTTTTTTTTGAGAAAGAGAGAGAAAAGGAGACGCTGGTGAAGGAAAGACTGTTTAGCTTTACTGTAATGTAAGAGAACAGGAACTGACTTGTCTCACAAACTTGTCGTCACAATGGATGATAGATAGATAGATAGATAGATAGATAGATAGATAGATAGATAGATAGATACTTTATTGATCCCGAGGGAAATTCTTGGAAATGATGTGTTGCTCACTGATAAATGAAGCATTGTAATAATTGGCTAATCACTGTAGTAGCCACATAACACACTCCAGACTGTGCAGTTACATGAAGAAATCCTTGTTTCTGTAAGGAGACGTTTATTTAATATTTAAGGAAGGAGTCTCCAATGTCAGTGCTTTGTACCAGTCAGAAGTAAAGCTGTCTCTTCAACTTTTCTGACCACTTTGTAGTTCCTCGGCTAAATGGCACGCTGCTTTGTTTTACATCAAGAGAAATAGCAAAGAGACTCTTGGAAGTGAATGACAGGAACAGGAACTTGTTTTATGGCCATTTCACAATGTTAAATGTAACAATAAATGGATAGAAATAATGATGTGTCAATTTGCATAGTAAATCGCTGTGGTGTGAGGAATAAAACACACTGCTTAGTGTTGTGCTGCATCACGTCATACCACTGTTGATTATTTTTCTATAACAGCATACCCAGTCATGTATTTTTCTTTTTTTTTTCCCACTTATTAGATTACTGTGCGCAGTATGACTCCTTGTAATATGCTGTGATTAATATTTAAATGATGCTGGTGGTTCTCGAATGTTTTGCAGCTACGTATTTTACAGTCCACACTCCCAGTGTAAAATAAAGAGACTCTCTTTTCTATAATCACTACATTTATTTATTTAGAATAATAAAAGTCAAATATTAGGTATATTAAGCAAATGTGTACCATCATTTATATTTATTGGAGCCTTAGTCCTGAGCTTTCCATCCACAGAACCCAAACCAGTAATATATCATGTTAAAATGTAAGTTGATGTCATTTTTACTTTGGAGTCATTAAAGTTTAGGTGAACTCCATTCAGTTTAAGTGACCAGCCATTACGTAATAATATCAATAACAACTGTACCAACTTCACCTTCACCACTACTATTACTGATTTTGACCCTCCAATCCCTGCTTATATCTCTGAGTTACTTCAAAAAAATCTAATCCATCTTTCTGTCACCTTGATCCACCTGCACCTGTTATTTCGTGGCCTATTTCACTTCTCATTTCTCAACTTCTCAGCACTGGTGTTGTTCCTCTTGAATTAAAAACTGCATCTGTCACA
>CM074955.1:3999095-4020886 GCA_037577455.1 Pangasius macronema
TGAGGATGCAGAAGATAGGGATAGGTGGAGAGTGATGATTCGCTGTGGCCACCCCTGAAGGGAAAAGCGGAAAGAAGAAGAAGAAGAAGAATCCAAAAATAAATAAACACACTGTACACAGACTACAGGGACCGTGCTACAAAGAAAAATAGTTACTGTTTAAGACTATTTAAAGTCTTTGCTTTAATATGCAGATAATCTGTGTAGATGTATAAACAGTAATGATGTAAAATGGTGACCAGAAGAACATTTTTTTTTTAAATAATCTCATAACTTCAAAAATATAATCTGCTAATAATTGATTCAATCTTTTGACATGCTCCAGTATGAAATAAGNGCTGCCAGGCAGGAGGTGAAGAGGAAGGCCAAAGAGGAGGTATATGGAGGTAATAAATGAGGAGATGAAGCTAGTGACAAATGGTGACCAGAAGAACATTTTTTTAAAAAATAATCTCATAACTTCAAAAATATAATCTGCTAATAATTGATTCAATCTTTTGACATGCTCCAGTATGAAATAAGGTGATCATGAGAAACTTGCTCTAAGTGAGCCAGATTGCATTGTATTTACATGAAGTAACATCCTGTACAGTTGAATTGCAACATTTACTGAAGAACAGACATGATGTACAACTCAAACTTCCTGACACATTTTTTTTATGTTATATGGCTGAAAATGGCACATAATGCTGTGCTTCTTAGTAATTATGTTTGCGCATATGTACAGACTGAAAAATATGATATATACACTAATGGTGTACATGTACTGACTAATCTGATTATCAGGCTGAAGTGATTATCAGGCTGATGTCTCATACTATGCTGTTTACATTACCGCTCATATAATCTAGTAAAATTCCTTGAAGGCTGACAACTGTTTTGATGTGATGTCTCATAATATGCTCTTTATATTACCACTCATATAATGTAGTAAGCTCTGAAATCAGATAATGATGGAGTGCATGTAAACAGCATCAATGACAAACACTGGGTCTCACCCAAACCATCAGCACACTCAATAATAGGGCTGTAATTTGCACTTCGAACCTTTTTAACGATGTTGTAATTCAGGAGCTCGACCCTGGTGTTCCAGTTTGATGTGTTAAAGAGAAATCTAAAGATCAGATCGACAGATACCAAACCTGAAAAGGAGAAAATCTAGACCGTGCGCATTGGTTGCGGTACTGTGGAGTGGTAAAACCAGACCAGAAAGTTACAGTTACTGTTGATTTTCTGTTTTGTATGTTGTAGGGGTGTAACACAATGACAGTGACACTATTTGTAGCTTTATTTGTTTTGCAAGTCAGTGTTTTATTTTTTCAAAAAAGCATACATGAGAAAAGGACTATCCGACTGCATGCATTTCTGGTTTGCAACCCCACCTACCCCACCCATCCCACCACACATCAGGATCCAAAAGATCTTTAACTGTAGATACTGAGTTCTTTCCACATAGACAAGGTATCATGTTTGGCATGATTGACTCTATCTTTATTTGTTTAGTGCTCCAAATACCTTTATCTGTGTCTGCATTGAGATTGAATGCCATTATTAAACATGAACTCTACATCTGTGTCCGGCTGTCCAGCACTGTCAGCATGTTGTGTGACAGTTCCTCATCCTCAGCTACATCATTCAAGTTCATAAGTGTGTTTTTTTAATTGCACTAATTTGTTGTTTGTACCTGCCTGTGATATTTTCTAATGAATTTCGTTGGTTCTATTTCCCAAAATATAAACAAAGTAGTAACCTACGACTGATGCGCATTGTCCCACGAGCCTTGTATCTGACCAGGGTTGCCAGATCTCATCAAAATCTCCAGCCTAGCTTCATCTAAAAAAAAGGTTTGTGAAACTAGCCCAAAAAGATCATATGTTGGATAAAGGATGTGGTTTTTTTTCTTGTTCTCAGTCTTTGTGTGGTTAACAAGGTTACCATGACATGCACGCATTTCTGACTTGCAGTATCTGCCTTTTTATCATCACTTGGTGTACATGATCATCTCCCCATAGCTAACACTCCTTCCTAATCTTGCAGTATATCTTACAACAGAAATGGTTCTGTACATTGTAGATACACTGTCTATACTTACACTTTCCCTTTGTTTGCAGATATTGATTAGATGTAATTGCATTTATTATTCCAATTATAGTGGGCACAGACTATTTTTAGACTATCTCAAAGGGGTCAGTATCCATGGACTTTTCCTCCTATAACCTTTTTCCAAATCTAGCCCAAAAAAATAAAAATAAAAATAAAAAATAGCGATACAATAGTGCATTTGCTATTTGTATCTGTCTTTGTATTCCAAATAATGTATTCAGTTACATCCTTAGTATGTTGGGAACCTTTACAGCTTCTAAAGTGAAAGGTCAATAACTGCAAAGACAAATTAATGAAAAGTTTTTCTGTATTCTCTATATGTGTACTCATTTTTGGCATGTGGTTTTAAGATTCAGTGCAAGAATGTGTAGATTGATAAAGCCTGAATATTGGTATTGGCTATGAGGTTGGATGTTTTGTTGTTGTTGTTGTTGTTGTTTTTTGCCCCTGTGTAATTAGGCTTGCCACTTTGCTTTGTCATGGCTCACAAAGTGTAGAAAAGAATTAAAATCCCGCTCTTATTAGAAACACGCCATTTTTCCAAGTGTTTGATAAACCTATTCTTAGTGTTGGGACAGAGAGGCGTTAAATGCGAGCTGAAGATGGACTCAATAGCATTCAGTCATCCTGCTACATCTGAATGCTGAATGAATGAAAATAATAATGATAGAAAAAATATGTTAAAGAGGTTCCCTTCTTTTGTTCTGGCTACTTCAGCTTCTCCTGCAGAGAGGTTTTGGAAAGTTCCAGGGTGAGAGGAGTTGTGGGGGGGGCGGGTGTGTGTGTGTGTGTGTGTGTGGGGGGGGGGGGTTCTGGATGTGAGGCGTACCCGAGCCTCAGAGCTGTTGAACGGTGCATCAGGGACACACAGGCTAAAATAAATGCACGAGTATGGTGGTGCTTGCGTTCTGCTCTGCACAATCAAAGCATTCTCTTTCCCGTCGCATGTGTGTGTGATTTGGGCCTGACTCGCTCCAAACCGACTGCTAAGCCTCCCTGTATGAGAGGCGGGGGGCACCAAAAAGGGGTTCAGCAGTTGAACACGGGGGCAGCTGCAGCTCCGGGGCATCTGTTGGTGCAGCTCATTACGTCCTGAATCTTGAGTCTCACCACATCTGAGAAGATAACCACCCTGAACCATCGCATGCATGTTTTGCATGTTTTGTCTCTTTTGTCTCGTATTTCTTTATTCTGAATGTCACTTTCTTCTGTGCTTTCTTTTTCCTTTACTTTCTTTGCAAGCAGTGCTGTAGTGACTCAGTGACATGCTCTGAATGGTCATCTGGCTGTGGCCGTCCACTCTGTCTGACCCCTTTCACCAGCAGCTGGACAGCAAAGATGCTGTTTAAAAGACTCTTTGACATGCTCCTGTAAATTTCTCACCCAGACTGTACATATGGTCACTGTCTGTGTCAACTTTTGTTGTTTAAAGTGTGAAAGGCAGCAGGAGGGTCCTTACATGGACGTCGTACCACAGCATTGATTCATTTTAACAGTTATTTAACATTATATTATATTATATTNCCCTAATTTTTTTTTTTAAATTTTGAAATATATTTTTATTTCTTGAACTAATTCAAGTAATAAAAATCCATAAAAAACAAATCAATAATTCATGCAGTAGAGGGTTAACTAATTCTCAACAGTTAGATATATCATTTTATAGATTTTTACAGCAGACATTTATTTAACGGTTTCGAAAGGAGTCTCCAGTGTCAGCACTTTGTAACAGTCAAAGGTAAAGGTGTCCCTTAAAGTTTTCTGACGTCTTTCCATTTTACTATTTCTTGGTAATGAGACACGGTACATTTTTTTTTCTTAATAACTTAAAAAGAGAGAATTGGGAAGGGGGGAATGTCTGTTTATAGCTGCTATAATGTAACTAATTCAGAAACGAACTTCATTCCACGACATTAAATGTTACTAAAAATGGATAAAACGTAAATTGCATCATTCTTTGATAGGTAAAAAATTGTAATTGCTGTAAGAGAAATAAAACACTTCAGGATACGCTGTTATATCCCTCGCCGTGCTTGAGGATGGGTCGCACCACGTTGATTGTTTTTCCAATAATAGGATGTCTCAAAGTGATTTATTGCTTAGTTAATAAATTACTTTTCTAAAATCTTTTCTACAACAGATTCTCCTATATGCATCCTTAAAATCAACCTCTGCACCTCAGCAGTGTTATACCTCACAGTATGTGTGTAAGACAAACATCTGACTGTAGGTGGAATAAACACGGATAAACATCTATCTTATGTGGAATGGGAAATTAGCAAGACACAGAGTCCATGTTTGCAAAGCAAGATAAAGAAAGCTTTGCATTTCGCATTACAATGAATGTTAATTTGTTTGTTGTTGGCGGCAAAAGATTTAACGTGACGTCAATGCTAAAGGGTAAGAATGGCCTAAAATATGCAAGACGTTTAAAACAGCTTTTGACTTCAAAATACTAAATAATACAAAAAGCTCTTGGATTTGTGTTGTAGTTGTGTTGTTGTGAAGAGCTTCTTGCATTTTGAAACACTGTTTTATACATTTTTTATGCAGTTTATCTTATACAGTGGGGAGAGCGCAGTATTTTGTGGACTGATATATTAGTTTTAGTGTCCTACTTAGAATATTGGCTGATTTAAATTGATAAATTGGGGGGCTAACGAAAGTGTTCTTTGGTCGAGTGTAAACTTTCGTCCTTTCAGTCTCTATTCACACCGTCTTCCAACGATCAAAGCTTGAAACCAATCTTTGTGTTTATTTAAAGTGTCCCTCTGCAATGGTGTTAATTGTCATAAGTAAGTGTAAGGAAAGCGTGTCTCACTTTGCAAATGAGCATGAAGTGGACTTGCCGCTCTTCAATGGGAGAGCACTCGATTAAAAGTCTTTAATTACCCCAACACTTGGCCCCATTACAATTGGTAAACAGAACGGATGCTTCAGTCTGCATTGTCTCAGGCACTAGGAGGGTCAGCAGTTAATGCTGAAGTTTGCCGGCCTGGCATTCTGTTTACAAATAAGAGAAAACATCCCAGCTTATACAAACACTCGCCAATTCTCCTATCACTACTCCAGATGGTGCACCTCTCTAACATGGCCTTTTCCTCTCCACCAACCCCCTCTCTCTATCTGCAAACGGCCATCCGTTCCACCGTCTCAACCCTAATGAGTGCATTCTGTCCCAGCTTTAAAAGGAGACCCGTCCGAGTCATATCAAGGAGCCAATTTAAATGGACTGTTTGTGTTTCAATAGGTGGACACTGGAATGTGAGTCCTCACTTTTTCGCGGAGGCCCCGCAGGGTGGTCCCCTCCTCGGAGTTCACTTTAGGGGTCCTGCTTGTGCACCGGGGCACGGGGTGAGGGGGCTGGGAGGTTTTCAGTGAACTCTAAAGCAACTCCAAGCGTGTATCCGTGAGTATGAGGTAGAATTAGTGAAAAAAATTTGAAGAGCTAAAACACAATACCTGGCTGGGGATCTCCCATCGTGTGGTTTAAGTAATAAGGGGGTAGTACGAAGTGCACCAAGATTGCTAATTGCCAAATGGAGCCTGGGAAAGCTAGGATGAAAGCCCAGACTGGAGTTAGGCTTTGTAGCTACCTGCCTTTGTAACGTCAATGGATTAACTGTGTCTACATGCGTATGCCTGCATGCCTTTTCACTACTGACTGTTTCAAAACTGGAAGTATTAGATATTGGAAGTGAATTATTCATTAATCGAAAAAGGATATGATCTGTAAGCTTTTACAGTCCCTACATGTGTGTGTATGTGTGTGTGGGGCAGACTTGGACACAGTCTGATGCCATCTGTTAAAAACATTTGAATAACTGATACGGAAATGTGTGAGTGAAATAATAAAACGTGTGTGTGTGTGTATATATATAATTAGTGATTTGTACATGATTCATTATTTTCACACAATTGGTTACACACAATTTGTTTGTTTTCATGTGATTTTTGCACCTTATTACTCACATAAATGTGAAACGAATATGATTGTTGTGTAAGGGAATGCACACTCATTGCTATACTTTCTTTTAGTCTTAATTAGCCCCGCCCCTCCGTAATGATGCCAACTCCGTCCCCTTTCCATGCCTGAGACCAGACATGCGCAGATTCCACATTAGTCACTAACGTAGCTGAGGTCTTTAGCACTCTGGCCTCTTCCCTGTGCCCTATAGCGACGCTTTGGGTTTTGTGTACCACACCGACGGTCCCACTTTGAGGGGCCTCAGCGAGAGGAGCCATTCAACATTAATGAACTCCTGAAATGGGGCGGTGTGCCTCGTTAGTGGTGCTTGTTTAGAAATACAGTACATGCCCCTTTTTTTCTCATGCAGCTGTTGTCGGGCCCACCTCTGAATAGACAAGAGTGTGAAGGTAGAGTTCACAAAAGTTGACATTCCAGGCTAATACTTGTCATAATTAGGAACGATAATTGGTTTGGCTGCCAGCGCGAAATGTTTGGAAGGGCAGTAACTGATTATTAACACTTTTTCTCACAAGGAAATCCTTGAGACTGCATCTGTCTCTTCGTGTCACTCTAAAAAGAACTCGGACTCAAACTCAGAGCTAGATTTCTATTCATAAGATAAGCAGCCCGAACCCTGTTTTAGACCACTGGGGGGGTATAGAGAACCTAACACCAGTGTGTTGTTGCTGTAAAAGCGAAGTACAGTCATCTCTGTCCATCTGTAATCTGTCAGGAAATGACAAACAGGTGTCTCATAAAACAAACAACTACTTCAACAGGAAGGTCTGAACCATGGCTAATTAGACTTCATAAAAGCGAAAGCTGTTGATGCTGCAGTCGACGGTACTTATTTTTTCTGGGAAAAGTCACCGGCGTCTTTTCCTGAAGCCTGGGTGTGTACGCTGCGTTAATCAGGTTTCTACCCCAAAAAATCCAACTTATCAGTTCATCTTCTATGGAGCACTCTTTCTTCCTCCTACCTGAGCAGCCACTGCCTTTAATCACATAAACAGTTAATGAGACTGGATTGGATCAGGTGTGAGAAATGAGCTGTGTGTTTCACACACACGGCACTGGCAGCTGTTTTATCTGGGAGCTCGTCACTGCTGTTGTCTCTCACCGACTGCTCGCTCTTGATAAAGTGCCAAATGAACTTAAGTGCCAAATCACAGGTTTATCCTAATGTGCTTGTTGCACTAATAGACAACAACTCACACAGGGACTTACACGGCACATAAACTGATTTTTAAAAACTTGTGTTTTCTTTTACGAGATAAGATTTATTTAACATTTTTTTAGAAGGAGTCTCCAGTGTCAGCTCTTGTACCAGTCAGAGATAAAACTGTAACTTGAAGCTTTCCAACGTGCACAAGTCTTCAGGAGGGGCTTCTCAGAAACATGACAAGCTGTATTTTTTTTTCTGATTTACTTCACGAGAGAGAAATAAGAGGCTGTTGAGGTGAACAACTGTTTGTACCTGCTATAACGTTAGTGATAACAGGAACTTGTTTCATGGACAACAACCGTAAATGTAACTATAAACAGATAAAAAGTATGATGTGTTATTGTGTAATAAATAAACAGTTGTAATTGTTGGCAAATTGATGTAGTGTATGAAGAATAAAACACTTCAGGACATGCTGTTATTGGAAAAATAATGTGGTAACAGTAACTTCATCACACCATCCTGTCACTTATTATTTTTATATAACAGCACACCTGTTTCATTCTTTACATATCAGACAAGCTATACATTTGTCCATGTGCTGCTCTTTGCAACAACACCTAAATAGTTAATGAGCCTGGATTGCAGAGTCGTTTTTCTAGTAAATGGCTGATTCTACGTGATAAACAAGCTGTCAATTTGCATGTATTGTATACACACACTGGCAGCTGTTTTATCTGGAAGCTCATGGCTGCTGTTGTCTCTTGACAACTGTTGCCTGATAAAACCAGCTCTTGATAAAGCAGTTCTGGTGAATTTAGGTGGGTCTTTCAACTGTAAGCGAAAATGCTAATGCGCCACTGGTGACACGTTCGACTTTGCATGGCTGCTTCAAGACTCAAAACAAGCATGTAAGCTAAGGTTGGTTTGTTTTTTCGGTGTATTGCCGTACAAAATGTGTACCAGATATGCTTTCAGGTTTACACATACTCCGAAAGAGCAAGGAAAAAAACTCGAGCAGGAGGTTTTGAAAGCTCGTTGCAAAACTCTGAGTGCAGAACATATGCAAAAAAAAAAAAAAAGTGAAATTTATAGCCATTTAACTGCTCTTTCCTGTGAGGGCTGCTTCATAACTCTACTCAGAAGAAAAGGAAGAGGCCTTTCTCAAGAACATAAGGCTACAAAGCAGACTACTGTACTGAGAGCAGCTGAAGCCAGAGACAGATTCGTGTGTGTGTGTGTGTGTGTGTGTGTGTGTGTGTGTGGGTGTTGGGGGGATGGGGGTGCTGTCTGTTTGGGTGCGGATGAGGAGAGGAAGCCGGTGCGGTCGCTCTTTAGTTAGAAGCTACAGGCGGTAATGTTCCGAGGCAGTTGCTGCACGTGCACCCTGTGTGGTCATCAGACGGCGCTCTGATTGGACACTGGGCAGCCAATGGGAGCGCAGCTCTGCTGAGCCATTCATGAAAAACGGAGTGAGTGAGCAAACAGGATGTGCAGTGAATGTGAAGGCTATCGCTTCCCAACACGCCTTCCTCCACAGGCATTTCATTCAGCTCTCCAAGGCTGGGCTTCCAAGTGTCCACTGCATCACTTCTACTTGTTTCATCTCAGACTTCGAAGACCACGTCTTCTTCCTCCCTCTCTCTCTCTCTCTCTCTCTCTCTCTCTCTCTCTCTCTCTGCTAAGTAATTTTGGACACAGATGACATCACTTCCAGCTGACAAATTAATCAGATCTGCAAATTAAAGCAGTTTGGAACTAAAGGAATGAATGACTCCCGCCCTCTATTTTTTTTTTCTTCCTCTCTGTGTGTCTGTCTCTCTACTTCCTGACACAGATGAACATAATTTAATTGTTTTTTTGGGTCACATTTCCTTTTTGGTAGGCTGAATGCAGGCATTTGTTTGCCTCTGAAAACATGGAGGGGGGGGAAAAGCAAGTCAAGCATCTGGCTCACATCTTGTAAAATTGGTCAGTGCAGTGCAGTGGAGGTTTTAATATCCACCAGCATAAGGTGCTTCAAGGAAATGCATTAAAAGTGAACGCATGTTGTGCCTGAATGCATTTGCTGCTTGCCTCTTGGGGTTTGTGGCTTTTTTTTTCTCATGTGTTTAAGACAGACGCCACCCACACAGAAGCAAGGATAATAATGCCGGCTTGCTAGTCGATCTTTTTCTCCAGACTGTGTGGGATTCTTTACAGAAAAAGTGTTTTATTATATTACAGCATATTACGCTGCATGGTAATGGAAGGACCTCGCTAGGACAGTAAGACAAAAGTGCACTTTTGATAATAAAAAAAAACAGCTTTCATCTAGTGAAGGAAAATCTTTTGTAAAGGAAACGTTTGTGCCTTTCTGGATCACTTGAAGGTTTTATGTAGGATCCGTATCCTTTTAGAAACACTTTTGCAGGCTAGACCCTTCAACCATCCACGGAGCAAGCACTTTGTGTAGCAACTTGTAATAATTAATAAAATATATGTTTTTTTAGAGTTATGTAATGTTACAAAGAGTGCTTAAACTGAAACTATTTCTCCTTATTGATGTATTATGTAAAATTGATAATAATGTGATCATTAATGTAATATTAATAAGGTTTATTTCACTGCACAGTGCTACGTTCATTCACCTCACATCTTCAGCCACGGCATTTCTCAAGACCTGAACATTTTTTTATATTACAATTATTACCAAAGTCACACCTCATATGAGATCAGATCATTAGTGCTGTGCATCCTTGTCTTTTTGTTCTTTTTGTTCACAAATTGAAAGTGTTGATATATTAACGAAAGAAAAAAAAAATTTTGTTTAGAGAACATATCATCACAAAGCTTTGAGTTGAGTTGAAGTTGACTTGAAATGCACATCAATGCAAGAAAAACTTTATCTCTGACAGTACAACATTCTTATACTACAGCGCTGTTGAACGCTTGATTCTGATTGGTCAGAAGGTGTTGATATTCTTTTAACAGCAGCTGCATGGTTTATATTAATGCATCGTTGTCAGCGTGTACATTATCGCTTATATAAATATATACAGTAACAACAGTGGCTTGTATACAACAGGATCTTTTTTTAATATGGTGACATTTTCTGTGAGGAGACTTCATGGAGCATTTGGAAGGAGTCTCCAGTTTCAGTGCTTTGTAAGAAGTCAGAGGTAAAGCCGTAACTTTATGTTTTCAGACATGGGAAAGTCATATATCTGCACAAGGATAGGAATATCTGACAATTGCGACCTCATGAGAACATATATAGTATACAAGTGTAGTAAGACAAAGATGTGTGTGTGTGTGTGTGTGTGTGTGTGTGTGTGTGTGTGTGTTTCTTTCTAACATGCATCCCATCTTTTGTAAGTCTGAGACGAATACTGTAATTATCATGCTTTACAAAAATAGATGTTGCGCTTAGTGTGCAGTTTCCTGAAGATAAGATAACCAGCATGAAGGGACGTATATTCCTGTACACCTACTGGAAAGGGATCTCTGTGAAGGGTAAGGTATGACATGTATCTAAAAACTTTTAAAAGCTAGAACGACAAATTAAAAATGATGGCAAATCCACATGAATAGTTAAGTATAAAGCGATACACTTTAAAGCACGTCATTTTAATTGTAGTGAACTTTGGATTGACAAAAAAAACCCTGGTTTCATCTAGTACTGTAAAGGATTCTTCAGGTTGTGCCTTTGTGGATCTCTTAAAGGTTTTATGTGGGATCCTTATCTTCTTAGACACACTTTTACAGCCTAAAACCATCAACCAACCATCGAAAAACCTCTTTTTTTTGGAAGAGTGTAGCAACTTGTAATAATTAATAAAATATATGGGTTTTTTTAAGAGTTGTGTAATGCTAAAAAGAGTGCTTAAACTGAAACTGTTCCTCATTATTGATGTATTATGTAAAATTCTGGGATTGATAATAACGTGATCATTAATTAATAAGTTGCATTTCACCCCACACTACCACGTTCATTCTGCACCCCACCTCTTCAGCCATGGCATTTCCCAAGACCTGGATATTTTATATCACAGTTATTAACAAAATTACTCATAACATTCATTCATCAGCTCAGATCATAATTGCTGTACATCCTCACCTTTTTTTGTTCTTTATTAAGTCTTTTTTTTTTGGCAGGACTTCCCCATCATGCAGGCGTGTCCTAGCTGTTCCTTTTAGCTTCCTAACGAAGTTAAGTAGGCAGTGCTTTATGGGAGAAGACGCAGACAGATGAGCAAATGCATTGTTCTGAGGAGGTGAACTAGTGTCTCACGGTGGCCAATGTGACCTCATGCCCACCCCACAATACCCACCCTGCAGTGCTTGGCCCCCTGCCTCCACAGCCCACGCTTCTGCCATCAGCAGACACAGTCTGACAGGTGGATGTTAACCGTTCCTCTATGGCCGTATCAGTGTACAGCACCACTAATGAGCACTGGAGCTGACAGGGCAAGGGCAACGTCTCTCTAAGACAACCAGCTGCTTGGTCTCGAAGATACAAGATGGGGGGTTAGAGGTGCGGCGGTTTTGCAGAAGCAGTTGTATGGGCTGCACCAATTAGTGCACTGTACCTATCAGTCCAGTTATCTGTAATAATTATAAGTAAAACGATCTATTATTCAGGCTGGAAGTAGGCATTTAGTAACCCTCCCCACATCTGAGACATTGACAATGTGCTTCTCCAACCATGAATCGCCCAACCTCTGTCTATTATTCCCAAAATTGGTCAAGGAGGCTGTGCTATCTAAATAAATTTGGTCGGCAGATAGAGTAAAATAGGGGGGTGGGGGTGGCGGAAAAAGGCCATGCTTGATCACACTTGGGAAACCTGGGCTGCCATAGTTAATCTGCACCATCTCTTCTCAACCCTGGGACATAATTAGTGGTGGTGGGCATATGGAGCTGATTATTATGTAACTATAAGGAACCCCCTGGGAAACAATGCAGCAAAATGGGACTCATTGTGTTCTTGCTCTCAGATGAGAAATTGGGAAACAAACCTCTTACAAGTTGCATATATTTTACATACATTTGTTTAGATGGACATGAAAGAAAGAATCAGCCTGGAAGATGGTCTGCTGAAATGTTTCAAAGGCCTGCGCTGTTGGCTTGTTTCATGCAAAAGTGATTTTACATTTACCCTGGATGTTCTTTAGGTGTTTTTGACTACTATGTCAAAAAACGGGAACACTATCTTATTACAGGAAGTAATATAGCCATTTTAGACGATTCCATATGAGTGAGTCATGAGTCCATATGGACCTGTGAGAGCTTGGCAAAATGTAGCATCTTCCTGCTGCAATTATTTATATATTTGGCAGAGATAAATGAGTTGGAGCTGGATAGTTGTATCCTTAGTTAGGGCTCAGCTTAGTGTTGGACTACTCCTGCTGTTATGGACTTAGATAAGGACCTTTTTACTTAGATAAGATCCTTTTCAAACGCACATATGGTGCTGAGCTAGCTGTAATGAGGAGTATATTAGCTGGTTCGGCGAATTAATATCCTAATCTTAGATAATGATACATGTCTCGGAGTGGGGTGGAGGGGTGTGTGTGTGTGTGTGTGTGTGTGTGTGTGTGTGTGGAGGGGTGGGGGTGACTTGAAAAAAGGGGGTAAATAAATGTCAGTGTTAAAATTGTGTTATTTGTAGTAATTTTCTTCAAAACTAAGTAAAAGTAAATTTATTGAGTATTACGTAAGAAATATAACACAACAGGTCATGCTGTTATAGGAAATTAATCAAGGACGGAGTGGTGTAATGTGGCCCAAGGCAAAGCAGAGCTACTGCTACAACCCTGCAGTTGATGATTTGCCTACAACCTTACATCCTGAAACGTTTGTTCCTCTTATACCACAGCAATTTACCAATGCTTACAATTTCTAATGTATTAATGAGCAGCATATCATTTTCTTTTATGAATGTATAGTTAGATTTAATGTCATGTAATCTCCAAGCTAGTTAGTTCTTGTTATCATTTACGTTAGCAGCTACACATTAATAAGACAAAACATATATACAGATATCATATCTGAATCCTTGTTTTTAATACACCTCAAGAATTCTCCTTTGCATCTACTCATCTCTTAGAGGTCAAGCAACACACCTAGACACAGTACGTGTTCTTTTCATCTTAAACAAAACATTATACACCGATCATTCATGGCATTTCTCTAATGTCCGGAATTGTCGACGACGCACTTAGAAACCCTCAACTAACTATCTACACACTATTAGTTATGCAGACCGTAGACACCCTTTGGGGTTAACTTTTAAAAACATGATTTATCAATTTGGATTATTTTTCATCTGGGTCACTACAGTGATATTTCTACGTAAAAAAAAAAAAATCAATGCTCCTCGAAGCCATAGGCTCTTTTGTGAGCTGCGAAATGTCTCCTGCTGAGGATTTAATGCGATTTAATCAATTCTTGCCATAATGTGATAATTAATAAAGCCTCAGGTCTGTGTCTGCAGTAGAACAATGCGGTCACGGCTGGTTCAACGAGCTCTGCTGCCTCATTACAGGCTCAATGTGCCAAATCTGTAACAGGTTTATTCACTGTCTTTAATGCTGCGCTGTGGAAGATGGCACTTTGACGGGATGTACGAAAAGGTCATTTAACCTGTGAGCGTTGTGTTCGAGACTCGTGAAAATGTGCAAGGCCTCACACATTGAGCGGAGGGCAAACAATGAGGTGATTCATGGACTATTTATACCTGTATATTTTTATCATATTGTGTCGAAATATATTGTTCTTTCTCTTGTGCTATCACATTTTTATTTTAGCAGCGTGATCATTGTTTCTTAAAGAATTGTTTCTGGAGACTGTTGTTGAGATGCTCAGAAATAAAATTAGGATTTTACTGGCTGTGTGTGTGTGTGTGTGTGTGTCACACACACACACACACACACACACATGCAACATTAGTCGTTTTACAGGACTGATACATTCACGAAAAATATTTACCCATAATTTTTTTTTTCTCCAAAACTAAAAGACTAAATCATTTCTTCGTGGTTACCAAGGTTACGATTAGGGTCAGATTTAGTAGGTGTCAAAATTAATATACATATTCATGAAAAATCCATATACATATTACATACAGTACAGGTAGTTACACACAAATAAGCAATATTGAATCGCTATTGAATTCTCAATTCTGATTGGCCAGAAGGTGTTGATTAATTTACTATAGCAGCAGGGCAAATCACAGGTTTATATTAATGTCTTATCATTTCTATAGTAGCAGCTCAGAGACATGTATACCTGCTTGCTCATCAGAGACGTCTCACACACACACACACACACACACACACACACACACACGCTTCACTATACTTTTGTTTGTGTAAAGCTGCTTTGAGACAATGACCTTTGTAAAAAAAAGCGCTATACAAATAAAAANTAAACGGATTAAAAGATCTTATTCAACAAAGAAACATGTATAATCATTGATACAGTGAAGTGTTCTGTAAGGAGACTTTATTTAATGGTTTTGGAATGAGTCTCCAGTGTCAGTGCTTCTCGACATGGGATTATATGAGAGAAGAAAGAGAGGCAGGTGAGGGAATGACTGTTTATAGCTGCTGTAATGTAAGGGATAATAGGAACTAACTTGTTTCACGGACATTCCACTACTCCACTTAAATGTAACTATAAGTTGATAAAAACACAATCTGCTGTTGATTAATTACAAAAAAAATTGTAATCATCAGCAAATTTGCTGTGATATTAGAGGGAAAAGACATTTTGGGACATTTCGTTATTGTTAAATAATCAACTTTGAGGTTCTCGGCTCACTCTTCTTCTTGTTGGGCTGCACCACGCTACTCCAGTCATTGATTATTTTCCCATAACAGTACTCCCCATCATGTTTTTTTATTCTTGACATAATCATATGTTCTGAAAGGTCACAGCAAGCAGACTTCTCATATCAGATAGCAGGCGTGAACAAGATGACAAGCACATCCATTGTATGAAAATGAAGCAATTGAGCTGAGCTTATGCCAATATTATGACAGTTACTAGTCTTTGTACAATAAAATAGTGTTTGATCATGTTTTTTCTCCTCTGAACATCCCTCTACTATGAAACTTCTCTTCTGGACCACCTGCATAAACCATAAATGCCGAGAGGAAGCCATGGCACCAGATCTTTCACCTTCCTTTGATTGTTATCTTCAGGTTCATACAATTAGGTTACGTAAATAACGCAAACTCACACGACAGGCTTCTCTGGGGCTACAGGACAGACGGTAGCCATGGATGAGATCAGCTTACACAGTTTCTGCGTTATGTAATATTGTCATTATATCATCTTTAAGAGATAAGCTGGTTTATGGAAGACTTCCTTTCCTCTTCATTGTTGCTAAGTTAAACCTGCAAACCTGATCTGTAGAGGATTAAAATAGTTGCTAGGAAATGGGAGGCTGGATCGTGGATCATGGTTCTTGTTTGAGTACAGCTGATTACACAAGATGATGTGATAGATAGAAAGGATGCACCGCTTTATATTTCTGGACTACTCCGTGTGATGATGCTCAATGAAGTCAGACGTGTTTCCATGACAGTTGCACTACGTCCTGTATTGGCATCAAATCATTCATGTTTGCTGCTTGACAGAAGCCTTTTCTACGTTTGATACACATCTTTGACGGAATGTAAGCTAGGCTCTTGAATTCTTCCCTGCTGAGAGCATGGTGCCATCATTAACGTGGACCACTCCATTGAAGATGCCGGTCAAGGAAAGGGGGAGAGAGAGTCTGTGAAAAGGGCAGGCATTGTTCGCCCTGGGTGGGGAGTGGGCAAGAGGAATGTGGGCCGAACGTGAGCCGTGCGAGGCCTGAGAGAGAGACGCTATTGTCCCCCACAGCTACCCCCTCAGCCAGATCAGGGTGAAGGAGGCATGGGGTCACAGCTCCTGCTGCTCTGCATGGACCCACAACACAGGCAGAGCCACGCCGTGGTCTGCCAGCAGTTCACAACAAATACTATATGCTCACTCATCAAAACCTTTCGGAGACTGGAGTGAGTCATTGTCCAACTGGCTCAAGGTGGCAAGCGTCAGATCTAGCAAAGAGACACTCTATTCTTGATGAGTCAGAACTTTACATTAAACCCTATTCTATAGTTTTAACTTTGACACGTCTTTCTAGAAGTGCATAGAAGTCCATCCTTTTATTCTTATTCAAGTACATAACATTCCTTTTCTTCTTAGATATTTTATAGGACACATTTCTGTCCCCTTGTTCAACTTGTGACAAACAATGAAACTGTAAATACATTAAAAGTAATCTGATATTGATATCTACAAGAAATTACTTATTGCTATTACTTATGACATCTATAACCAATCGTTCCTTTCTGTTTTTCTCTTTTTTTGAAGTTAAGAATACAAAACAAACCACAAAGCACAAATTCCCCTGGCCTGAAGACTGAAGTTACAATGTGCTGACACTGGAGACTCCTTCCACAAAGGTTAAAAAATGTTAACTAAACTCTCTTTACAGAAAGCTTCGCCATACCAACGATTCTACATTTTACATTTTCAGCACCTTTTTTTCAAAATGCGTTTATTTTTCGTCTTAGGGTATGCAGAGTGTCCACCCTACAAGCGTAAGTTGTTACTATAGAAACGATAATGTATTAGAAAGAGCTTATTAATATGAACGGTGATGTGGTATAATCAATGACAATGCCCCACACAGTGACAATGCATACACACACAAAAAGCTAATGAGATTTTTTTTAAACATATTCACTTTTACTTTAAAGAATACAATCTTTGACAATCTTTAAAATGTCACGGTTTGTTTAGGAATCATGCGATTATTTACCAGGTTGTGAGATGACACAATAGAGACAATTGACTAGTGGTGTCTTGAGCTCATTTTTTCTCATCATGGCTGTTGGATTGGGGGGGGTATTGGGAACAATGACACTGTTGGGTGTTACTATTCAGACCTTGAAGCGTGATACAGTGATAAAAAAGAATGTGTAGGCAGGCCAATGTTTGTTAAGAAAACATCCTCTTAGATAGCGCTGGAGGTAGTCAAATACTTCGCTACAGAGCTGACAACGGCCCAAATATTTGCTCTCAAAAACGTACAGCAAGGCTCACTTGAAAACCTAACATGGCTTTGCATGCCATTACTTCCTGATCAAATCTTACAGTTTCTTACTGTTTGTTTAACTTGTTCTCAGTATCGTTTTCATGTGTTGCATGTCTGTCTGGCTGTGCGGTTCTGCCTGCCTGTGTGTGTGTGTGTGTGTGTGTGTGTGTGTGTGTGTGTGTGATTGTAAAGTGTCTGCATGCCTTTGGATGTACGGCTTGCAGAGATGTGGAAACCCCTGGAGGTGGGCTGGCTGGAAAGGGGGTGGGGGGGGGGGGATGAACAGAGTAGTGCTTCCCTTCTCTTTTATCATGCTCTAGTGGGAAAAAATGTGATAAAGAGCACTGCTGGTTCAGAGGCACCCGGCCTATAAACACAGCTCACATGCACAGAGACGAGGTCAGGGGCCACATAGCACTTTGACAGAAAAAGAAGGGAAAAAAAGCAACCGAGGAACTCCCAACAATAGCCGCTGAAGACCGAAGAGCAGGCAGTGCGGACCTGACAAGTGTTCACTTCACATTCTTCCTCTTTCCCAAGACACCCTTCTCCCCCCACAGTCTCTTCCTCACTTTCTCCCTTCACATCCAGAGCATATGGCAGGACACTTATCAGGCCAGTATCAAATGTTTTTCATATGCCGAGCTGCTGATTCACATGAGGAGGGGTTGAACTACAAAATGTTATGCATGCTCATGACCATAATTATAATCAAGATCCAGGAAATAAAGCAAGAAATGGTTGTGCAACTAATTATTTTCAAACGTTCCGTACTGAGTAAGTAAGAAGTCACTCGCGCAATAGGACCAGTCCCAACGTCACCTATGAGGGCCTATCCTGGGAACACTGGGAACAAACTGGGAGTATACCCTGAGTGGGACATCAGTCCATCCAGCTCTCAGACTCAGACAATTGTTCACACCTAGGGGCAATTTAGCGTAGCTAATCCAGCTACCAGCAAGTTTTTGTGAGGTGGGAGGAAACTAGGAAACCTGGATGAAACTTATATGGATACCACAGAAACTAGACATAGTCAGTAACTCAAACTCAAGCATGATTTCCTTCAGTGTAGTTGAAATGCTATATAACTGTACCCAGTCAAACGACTGCATGTACAAGGAACGTCGGAAGTACAACTCCTAATCTAACAAGGTACAGGAGGTCGCTCCAGATGGAGGGTGTGCTTCAGCCAGCCTGGGTCTTTCAGCAAGAGAGGGAATTGAGGATAACTGCCTTAATCACCTGGATGTTGTGCCTCGAAATGTAAGAGCAGGGGAACAATGGCAACTAAACTGCAGATGATCAGCTGGAGGGATTACACATTATCCGTCCTCATATCCGTCAATTCATCAGTTGCAGTTGCCCACACAGATATATCCGGAATCCGACACCCTCCTCCTCCCTCACTAATCCCATTGGGAATTATTGAGACCTGTGTGTGAGGCAGATGGGTGAGGCTGGCACACCCTGGGCATACGGTTAGTGATAAGCCCTAATAGCAGAACAGATTTCTGCAATTGATCACTGTTTATTCAGTTTATCCTATTAGCCGTTGGACATAGGTGGACATGACTCATCTGATTAGGGATGACATGTATCCACAACCTGGCACTGGACACATGCACTTTACCACTGGTCTCTCCAATCCAGACTGTAACATGCACATTATATAAAGTCCCCACGATTGATTCTGGATTTGTTTGGGATAGGGCAACACCATTACAGGTTCAGTAGGCACGTTCAGTCCTGGCCAGAGTTGTACTGGATCCAGAGCCTATCCTGAGAATACTGAGCATAAGGCAGGAATACATGCTGGATGTTCTGCAGGGCATCACACAAATACACACTCATTCATACCTAGAGGCAATTTAGAGCAGCCAATACAAATACCAGCATGTTTTTGGTAGGTAGGAGAAACTCGAGCTCAGAATCAAACCTTGCAGCTGTGAAGCATCACTACCTGCTACACCACTGTACCCTGTCCTTCTCATTAAAGCTTATTTAAGTGATGTATTATTTATTTAATTACCATTTCTTTACTGCTCAGCCTTTCAGTCAAAGCTGGTATCTATTTAGAAATATATATGTATATATTTCTTCCGTTTCAACTGCGGACCACAACATCCTTTTCTGTGTTAGTGTCAAACTTGAAATAGGAAGTAAACTTCAACCAGTTATCTTTCTTGCTGTCTGGCCTTCCGGATGCTTTCACACATGGAGCCATCCATCCATACCTGAGTTCACTTGAGGTTTTCAGGTAGACCAGAGATTTCCTACAACCACACCCTGGTTAAAAACAGTTTTTCCATATAAATGTACTGGACCTTCAGGGCAAATGGGTCCAGGAACAAGGGAAAGTAGGAAGTTCCCCTTACAGCAATTAGTTTTGGTTTTTTTTTCCCACCAGACAAAGTACTGCAACTTTTGTTACCAGTAAACCATACCTTTTTCAGTTGACAACTGCTGTATGGGTTTTGGTATCTTCTCAAGCTTGGCACCAACAGAAATTGATCTTAAAGAGTAGGGGTGGAGGCTACCTTTTTTTCATAATGAAACTACAACATGTTAAATGTTTTATCCATTTCTAGTTACATTTAAAGTTGTAGAAAATCCTTTAAACGAGTTACATCCTATTATCGCTAAACAGCCAATCTCTTACCATGGAGGTTTGTTTTCGGGTTGTCCATCTGTCTGTCCATCTGTCTGTCTGTCCATCCGACCCTCTGTGATTATCATTAGCACAGTATCTCATGAACATGTGGTTGTATATTTATAGGATTTATATAGAATTATCACTGTAACTAGCAGATGCACTAAATAGATTTTGGAATTGATCCAATCAGGGTCAAGGCAAATATCTAAAATAGTTTATTTTCGATAGCTTCCTTCATGTTTGAAGAATATTTAAGGGCGTTCCTGGCATACAGGTTAGTAACAAGAAGAATTAGACTTCTTGTGTGATGGAGGCATCCCCCAGTGATGCCGTTGTTCTCTATCTTGAAATTCATAAGACACTAAATGGAGATTGTCGTGGTACTGAGAAACACAAAACGTCCTCTGTCCAGCTTTACCTCTAACTGTTACAAAGTGCTGACACTGGAGGCTTCCATAAAAGCTAAGTAAACATTTACTCATAGAAACTATTACAGGAATCGGTTTATGTAGATCATCTGCCATACAGGTCCCTCTGTAACCAGCACCTTCTGAGTAATTAATCAACATCTTCTAACCAATCAGAATAAAGAATACAGCAGTGCTATGGTATAAATGAAATTAACGCTTTCGGAGTAAAACGGTGATCTGGACGTCACTTGGAAAGACACCGGTAATGAGTTTTATTATTCCATTCAGTGATGCTCTCCAGAGAGGGAACACATTATCCCCTCAGGGCAAACTTGTGACCCTGACCATATAATTTGTTTCAAAAACAGGAAGCAGTATTCCCTCTTGACAGGAAGTTCCGCTGCTAAACATAATTCTGTTCGTGAAACATTTTGTCAAGCAGTAGAGGTCATGCACAGACAAGTGCAAGAGATGTGGAAGCTGGGGGTTAACATTTTGTTTATTTATGATATCATCATGGTAGGATTGTTTAAAACTGTGTGCTGTTCGAAAAAAAATGCACAGCTTTGCTGGAGTTTGGCATTTGGAAAAGGGGAGGGTTTAACAAGAGGCTAGAGGGAATGAGAACAGAGAACTGACTTGCGAGTCTCGTTTTTCACTGCATGTCTGCTTTTATATTGTGAGTGTGTGTGTGATGTCACCGACCATGGCTGCCAAATCTTTGAGTGTGTGTTAGGAGAGCGTGGCGGCTGGCTGGCCCCCCAAGCAGGCCAGGCTGCTGGAAGCAGAATGCAAACCTCATTTCCAAAAGTAGAGAAAAAAGCGAAAACACAAGCCCTTCTGATTAGGGCATGAGCCCAGATGAAAGGCGGCAGGGCCAATCAGCGATGAGTTAGGGGCACCCAGGGAGGAAGTGGGCCCGCCACAGGCATTCTGGTTTGTCTAGTTGTTACTATTGAAACGGCTACCAGAAACAGAAACAAACCATTAAAAAAAAAAATAGAGGTGGGGCGGAGGAGGAGGAGGAGTGTACATTGTTGGAAAATGTTATGATAATCAACTCGACTTTCTGAGACTGCAGAAAGATTTTGGGGAAAATGTAAACTAAAGGTGTTTTTATAACATCAGGTTTTCATTCATTCATTCATTCATTCATTCATTCATTCATTCATCCATTCATCCATTCATCTTCAGTATCTCCTTTTGCACTGTGGTGGATCCCAAGGCGACCCATGAGATGAGATGTTAAACTAAATGTGTTTTTCGAGCATCAGGCTTTTTACAGGTTTTTTGGACTTCATTCATTCATTCATTCATTCATTCATTCATTCATTCATTCATCTTCAGTATCTCCTTTTGCACTGCGGTGGATC
>CM074955.1:4020986-4031989 GCA_037577455.1 Pangasius macronema
TTCATTCATTCATTCATTCATTCATTCATTCATTCATTCATTCATCTTCAGTATCTCCTTTTGCACTGCGGTGGATCCCAAGGCGACCCATGAGATGAGATGTTAAACTAAATGTGTTTTTCGAACATCAGGCTTTTTACAGGTTTTTTGGACTTCATTCATTCATTCATTCATTCATTCATTCATTCCTCTTCAGTATCTCTTTTTGGACTGCGGTGGATTCTTTACTAAGTAATAAAAAAAGTTAGTGTTGGCAAATAGATGTGCTATAAGAGGAATAAACTATTTCTGGACACGATGTTTTTGGAAATGTTTATCAACTTTGCTAATTATAGTTGTTCATTATTTTCCTCTAACATAATATTCATAATTCCTTACATAATAGATCGCTTGTGATTAATTAATGAGAGTTCGTTGGTGAGCTAAGCTGCCACCTGTGCTAATAGACAACAGGCTTTGAAATTTTAATTTAAAAAAAAAAAAGAGGCTAACCTCTGTAGCGTTATAGTAGCAGACTGAAGGTCCAAGGAAAACAAGTGCTCTGTATTTTGCGTTGGAGCGCCTGGGTTCCCCATGGCTCTAATTTAGGACCTCTTCATTTTATCTGCAAAATCGGGAAGAGCTCAAAAAGCATGGGACAAATCTACAACATATGCTTGTGCATTCTGCACTCCAACCTATATCTCCCGTCTACGGTGTTCCTGTCTATCATTCATCTGTATTCTTTGGTTTCACTTGGCATTAAGATATCTGCAAGGATGGCCTGGCGGCGTTTAAATACAATCATAGCGTTTCCAGCTCACTTGATGTGGTGAGCATAGTGTGGAGGGCGTCGTGGTCACCAACTCTTCCCAACCTACTACGAGGAAAACGAGGCGAGGGAGACGCTTTGAGCGCGTGCCAGAAAATAGTTGCGGATGAAGCTGTGGCTGCACTTTTGGACGGAGATGACAAGGTTTACGTTTTCCACTCATGGCTTGCAGCACATTTTCCCAGAACCCTTCTCCACATGGTTAGCCGGGACGCTTGTGTTGTCTGTTGTACATTCTGCCGCACTCTTAAAGCAGGCTCTTAAACAGTTCTAACAGACTCAAGGTATAGTAGAACCTGAGAAGTAAACATGATGGATTAGGTAAGGAATATAACATGATAGGCAATGCTATTATAGAAAAACATAACCAAGCAGATAGTGGTGTGATGCCTCAGTGTGGATTACTGTTTTAAATGGCACATCCTAAAGTGTTTTATTGCTCCTATACTACAGCAATTTGACAATGATTACAATGTTTAATTCATTATTGAACAATGCATCCCCAAATCAATTTAGTTCCTGTTTCCACTTATGTTATAGCAACTATCCTGAAAAGTTTCAAGTGTCAGAAAAGTTACTGTTACAAAGCACTGGCACTGGAGACTCCTTCTAAAAATGCTAAATGCTAAATCTCCTCACCGAAAACTTTTTGGACATTTGGAGTGTCCACCATACAACTCTTTGTCTCATTTGTTACTATAGAAACGATAACATGTTAGAACGAGTGTATTAATATAGCCCCGTGCAGTTGGAACCACTCTCAGAGCTCATGTTATAGAAACTGAATTAACACCTTCTGACCAATCAGATCCGAGCATTCAAGATCAGAGCATTCAACAGTGCTGTAGTGTACTTTTGCACATCAGAGCCATTCCTTTTTTCATTCCCACCGTTCATGGCCATGTTGGATGCACAGCCACCGTACAATCCACTCACTGCTTGATTAGATTGCCAGAGATTAAGTTAATGTTTACTGTTCCTTTGAGAGGTGGTAGGAACAGCAGACTAATGATAAGAGACATCTTGAGATGTTGTTTGGAGCAAATCAGATCTGTATCTTAAGTATTGGATTTCAGTTTACATCTGAAGTTTTGCTCTTTGGCAGTGCATGCATGAGTATACATGAGTCAGAGTTATTTTGAAATATATAGACACAACAAGCAGACATGGAATTTCGTTAGCCTTTCTTATCAACATGGGAGTTATGATAAAGTCCAAAACTGTCAATGATTTTTTTTTTTGAGATCTTATAAACAGTAAAGTAATCAATGGGCGTCAGATGGCCTGGATAAAATCTTATCCCTAACAGACATATCGGTCAAAGCCGATCAATAAGTGTAATATGAAGGCACTGATTATGCACTGTATGGTTGTACAGGCACTAGACGAACACATGCAGCTTTTCCTAGACATCTCTGATACTCGTGATTTCAGCGCATGTGTTTTAGATCAATAAATTAGACAAATATTCTAAAGGACTTGAAGTTTTAATTAGCACATCAGGAAATAATGATGTGCATACGTTAACCATTGATAAGCCATTGATAATGCTAATAGTTAAGTAATAGCAGCTTGTTAACTCATTCTGTTAATTAATATAATGACATTCAGTAATATCTGTAATAGTGTACACTATACCACAATGCTGCCAAATTCTTGAATCTGATTGGTCGGAAGATGTTGATTAATTATCAAAAAGAGTAGCTCTAATTCAAATCGCAGGTTTATATTATTGTGCATATTCTAAAAAGCTATAGTTTCCATAGCAACAGCTAATTCATAGGGATTTATATGATAGACATTCTACATATATTGCAAGACTAATAATAAACAGATAAAAAAGCATGTTATTTAACAAAGAAAAATTTGTTATATGGTTATGGAAGGAGTCTCCAGTGTCAGTCAGTAAGATTTCCAGAACAGGAAAGTCAAATCCTGGTTTCTTGACAATAACATGACAATCGGTGTTCTTGAATGTTTTGTTTGTCTTTTTAACATCAAGAGAAAGAAAAAGTGAGGCTTGTCTCCCAGATGTTGCACAACATTAAACGTAACTATAAATGGTTAAAAATATACAACATGGCAACGTATACTTCAGGGCATGCTGTTTTTGGAAAACAATCAACTTCAGAAAAGATTATAGATTATGCTAATAAGAGGAGCTGTTAAGGCCCAAATTAGACTTGTGTAGAGAGGTATATACCACTGGACAATATCTGAACAATATGTACAGTCCCCTCCGAAAGTATTGGAATGGCAAGACCAATTTATTTGATTTTGCTATACACTAAAGACATTTGGTTTTGAAATCTTTCAAAAGATGAACATGAGATGTTAGATCAGAATGTTAGCTTTTATTTCCTGATATTAACATCTAGATGTGTTAAACGACTTACAACATGGCACCTTTGGTGTCAGACCACAACATTTTTAGGTGAAAAAAGTATGGGAACAGATAGTCTTAAAGCAAATTAAAGTAAATAACACTAAATATAACAAGTTGGTTGTGTATCCCTTGCTTGCAACAACCACCAAACTGTTGTGATGAATTTCCAGGCTTGTACCACAGCTTTTTTCAGTTGTTGTTTATTTTGGGGGTTTTCTCCCTTCAGTCTCTTCTTCAGGAGGTGAAATGCTGCTCAACTGGGTTAAGGTCCGGTTATTGACTTGGCCAGGCTAAAGCCTTCCACTTTCTTCCCTTGATGAAAAACTTTGCTGTGCTGGCAGTGTGTTTTGGGTTGTTGTCTTGCTACATGATGAAGTTCCTCCCAATTAGATTGGAGTCATTTCTCTGTAAACTGGCAGACAGAATGTTTCTGTAGACTTCTGAATTCATTCTGCTGCTACCATCACGAGTTATATCATCATTAAAGATTAGTGAGCCCGTTCCAGAATGCAAGCATAGGCCATGACACTACCTCCAACTTGACTGAAAAGTGAGCTTGTATGTTTTGGATCATGAACAGATCCTTTCTTTCTCCACACTTTGGCCTTTCGTTCACTTTGGTAGAGGTTACTCTTGGTTCCAGAACATTTGTGGCTCATCTCTTTGCGAATTCCAATCCTGGTCTTCTGATTCTTGCTGCTGAAGAGTGGTTTGCATCTTGTGGTTTGGCCTCTATATTTGTGCTCTTGAAGTCTTCTTTGCATGGTGGATTGTGATATCTTCACCCCACCCTGTGCAGGTTATTGATCATTGACTGATTTGGGTTTTTCTTTACAGCTCTCGCAATGTTTCTGTCATCAACTGGTGTTGTTTTCCTTGGCTGACCTGTCTGATGTTTGGTTATTAGTACACCATTGGTTTCTTTCTTCTTCAGGACATTCCAAATTGTTGTATTGGCTATCCCCAATGCTTGTGGAATGGCTCTGATTGATTTTCCATTTTTTCTCAGCTTCAAATTGGTTTCCCATAGGCAGCTCTTTGGTCTTCATGTTGGTTTAACCTTTTTAACAACAAATGCAGTCTTCACAGGCAAAACCCAGGGCTAAAACCAAGAGAAGACATTCAGAGTTATCAACCAATCTAACAGAGAACACCTGAGCAACAAGAAACAACTGTCACCCACGTTTGAATATTTCTGATCACTTGAAACATGGCTGGGTTCAAACAAAAGGTGCCATATTGTAAGTTGTTTAACACATTTACATGTAAATATGAAGAAATTAAAGCTGAAATTCTCACATTCATCTTTTCATCTCAAACTCAAATGTCTATATAGAAAAACAAAGAATTGGCCTTGCCATTCCAATACTTTTGGAGCAGACTGTTTTTATATTCATATTTATATCGTGTTTTAGAGTTTAGGTTAGAATTGGAGGTGCTGGAAAACAAAAAGGCCCTCTCATGGCCTATAATTTGTATTAACCTACATTTTTTCCAAATGCACTTTCCCTAATAATCTAAATGATCTTTATTAATACTGCAAGTCCTGATATTAATTAACAGAATGAGCAAAAAAGATGATAATATTTAACTATTAACATTATTAATGGCTATTCATATATCAACCAGAGGCTGTTGATGTACATGCTTCTTTATTTCCTGATATGCTAATGATTAGCGGCTGTGTTAATTCATCATTACGTTTTAATATATTAATATAGTAAAGTGTTAGCCAATCCACTTAGTACCTCATTTCTGACCGAGCTCACAAGACTATTCAGCAGAAGATGATGTCCTCCATTAGACCACTTTTCAAGCTACAAACTTGTCTGAAGTCTGCATCAGATTTGATGAGGTGAAAGATCTAAATGTAATGCACCTGGGGCTGAATTCTGCAAGTGTAGCATGCCTCGAGGCTGGAAGAGGAGATAAACATCAGTCTGGCTAGTATCCTGTGCTACAGAGAGGTAAGCCATCCTGCAGCAGCAGCAGCAGCCATTGGCCTTACACCTTAACTTCCTCATACCATAGACAGTTCCTGAAATGTGAAAGACCCGCTCTGAGGTCAAAAACCACAATTAATGAAATATGACTCATAAGTCATTTCCCTCCACTGCACATGCACAAAGGATTTAAGCGAACAAATAATCTGTTTTAAACAGATACAAACACAAGAGATGTACTATTTAGATTTTTTTTTGTTTGTTTGTTTGTTTTGTTTACAATTTGTGTCCATTTGGATCAGTTATTCATCCTTAGTAAGTGCCTGGTCAGGATCATGAGTGGGATTTAAAAAAACAGTCTCATGCACATCTCTAGTTGAGACCAATTATAAACTCGAGTGAGATAGCTGAGGTTGAAGAACTGAATATGCTGACAGTACTACCTGTTTTTTTTTTTCTACTCCTACCTAAGGGGTCATAAAAAGAAGATATTTGGAGTACTACACAGATTCACAGATTCACTAATCGATTTGGACTTGAAAAATATATGAAAGGTGAATTGTGTAATTGTGATGCTGCAGGCTAGAGGAGTCCCTTTGTATTAGTTCCACAGAGGCTCATTTCAACGGCCTAGAGACAATACAGATGAATGTCCAAATGTTTCTTTTGATTTCTCTATAAAAGGTTGCTTTGTGCACACATGAGCCTCAAAGCTTGCATGCATGCACACATGTATCTCTGTCCTGGCCTGCATAAAGGCATCTTCCTTCTAGTGAAATGCAAATACGACAGGAGTTAATAATAAAAGCAAAACCTGCATTTCAGGTAGTGCTTCCAAACTTCCTATCGACATACATGCCTTTCAGTCTGCTTGCACAAGCATTCGCAGTCTAAACTAGACTTCTCTCCTTCATCACGGCAAACCTTATTAAGATTGCGCCCCAGACAGGACTCAGAATCTGAAACCACTTAGAGGGGCTCCAGGAGTGAGTGAAAGAGAGAGAGAGAGTGAAAGAGAGTGAGAGAGAGAGAGAGAGAGAGAGAGAGAGAGAGAGACTTACTTGAGAAGAATGAAAAGCTCAGTGTTGCTATTAGAAAGCCATCAGACTTGGCAATAGTGGTAAGCTCGTTGGGGGGGTTGGCCGGGTCTCATTATATCGGCCCCCCATTTCAAAGTCTACCAGGATATTGTAAGATTGATCGCGGCAGCCAAAAATAACAACATCCTAGTTTCTACGAGGGGACGGACCCGCACAGGCTCGCTTTTGGAGAATTACTCACATTGATGGCACTGATCTCATTTTAAACAAAACTAACAGGCGAGTGAGTGGGTTTTACAGTTCAAGCATTAACACTTAGAGACTGGTGTGTGATTATTATGTCTACGTGAGGCAGTGGAGCGTGTATTTATGTACTTCGATGAACAGAAAGTGTAAAGTCTAATATAAATAGATGTTCCTCATGGCTGGAGTAAGGGTGGCCAGGTCTGGCTGTACTTAGTGGGCTATAGTTCACAGTAGCATAGCACTGAGATCCCTTGGGGCCCGACTGTAATCAGAGCGGAGGCCCTTCTAAGCTGCAAGTGCTCACCCTCCCGAAAGCTATGGCTCAGCTCACGCCCGGGTGGCATCCAGAGGTCATCTGTCCAAACTCAGATGTTTTTAGGCAATACTATCTCGAGGGCCCCTATTTTGGGGGCCGTTTAGAAGTGAAAACGTAACCTGCTGTTTAACAGAGGCCAGTTTTATGGAGAATGGGGAGCAGAAGAGTGGCTGTTTGAGGGCAGTGGCATTATGATGTCATTATACCACCTGGCTAGCTCAGTTGGTACAGCATGGGCCTCAGGATCATGGGTTTGTACCCCATGCTGGGTGCCAACCCTAGCCAGTGGGGGTGCACAGGCTAGTGCACTCTCAGTGCCGGCCCCAAGCCCAGATAAATGGGGAGGTTGTGTCAGGGTGGGCATCCAGCATAAACCCTACGCCAAATCAACATGGAACAATGGAAGGTGATCTGCTGTGGCGGCCCCTAACGGGAGCAGCCAAAAGAACAACAACATAACCTTGACCAGTCACTGTAATCCTTTAATGATGAGCACAGAACATGTGTAACTCTCTGCTTTTACAGACTTTGTGAATTCTGCAGTATGTCACTAGATGTGTATTCATAAAATTATATTCATCATTATATTCATATTGTATTTGTGATTTACTGGAAATCTATAGAGTTTTTGTAAGTGCAAAACACAACAACAAATCACACACAAGACATCAAAATCAAAAACACAACAGCAAGACAAAAACATGACAGCAAAGTCAAAAATGCAACAGCAAAAATAAAAACACAACCGATCAAAAATACAACAGTGAACCAGAGAACAGAACAGCAAAATTAAAAACAACAGAACACACACACACACACACACACACACACACACACACACACACACGAACAATTCAGAAAACACACACAACAAAACCCAAAACACCACAGTAAACGTGAAAACAGAACATCAAATTCCCAAACCCACAATCGGAAAGGGTAGGTCCTTACTGGACACCACATGCTCGTTGCCGATTGGCTACAGCGTGCGTCAGTCTGAGAGATCACGGAAAACAAAGAGACAGAAGTGTGTACAGTGAGATGAGATATAAGCTGAAATGAAGCTTTTATTTGGGCTTATTTTTATCAAGATGATTTTTATTTTTTGTAGAAATGTTGTCAACTTTATAGGTAAGTAAGCACTGAAAAGCTGCCTAAAGCACAGAGGAGCGAATTTACATCATTTACATAATTTACATAATTTACATAATTTGCATGAAATAGTTCTTACTATGCTAATGACATACTGAAAAGGTGTATATCATTTTCATAAACCATATCCAATCAGCAACAAGCTTATGATGTTCATAAGGACCTTTTCGACATAACGTCAATGTGTTTCTGAATTTGTTATTGTGTTTTTGGTTGTGTTGTTGCTTTTTCTGATTTGCTGTTGCATTTTCAGTTCGGTTTCACACTAACACACCACCGTAGTATTTGGGGTTTTTCAGAACTTCAGAACACTGCTGAAGTGGATTCATTACTTAAAGTGACTTGTCTGTGTTTTAAAGGGTTGGATGGAGTGTTAAACTAGCTTTTTTCACTACACACCCAGTCCTACACTCAGATAACACCTCCTCACACCCTTGTGTGGTCATATAGTATACACACCCACACTGTATTATCAACAGGCACCATGTAGTTCAAGATGTTCACAATGATAAGCATGTCAAAGACAGAACAACAACATTGGTGGCAGATTTTAAAAAAAACACACACAATAGTTTGGTCAGTCTTTTGGTTACAGCAAATAATTATTTAGTTCTATGAAAGTTTTTAATAGAGCCTTGGGTCGGTGTGATCAAACAATGATGTTGAGAGGTCCATTTACGTTTACGCAATTTAGTTGGATGTAAATTGCTTATGTCCAGCCAAAGAAGTTTGGATTTTTAAGCTAACACAGCTCTAAAATGTAGCATTAGTTTCCAAGTTTGCTCTTGCTCCTCCTGTATGTGGAGAATTTGTTTATAAAATCACAAATCGGTCAACTAGTGCCACTTTAAGATGTGATTGTGCAATGCTAGTAAAGCTAGTAAAGCGCTGATTTTGATCAATCTGTACTGCGTATCACATGCTTCAACCGAACGTCCTAGTGATTTAAGAGATTTGAAAACCATTGGTTTATTCTACAAAAAAAAAGAAGAAACACATTTTAAATAACATCAAAAATGCTGGAAAATTAAGAGTGACAATATGTTTTATTTGTTCTTTTTTAAATTAAATATCAACCTCTCAAGGTATGGCAGATGTTGAGATGTTGATTAACGTGTATTGTCCCTAAATATAGAAAGAAAGTGTGCTATGTTGTGTTATTTAATTATCCATCTTTTAGAAGTGATTAGGAGAGGCTGGGCGGCCTTGCACTCCAGCTGCTAACACATCTGGCAGCTCTGCCAGGTGCTCATGCCCACAGGACGCTCTGGAATGGAGAAAACCTTCCCCAGGCTGCTAGCTCCACCTGAGGCTTTGGACCCGGTTCAGCACAGAGCCCCAGCCATAAACAAACTCTCATTTACCACTTTAATCGCCAGACCTGATGTTTTGATTTTTCGCATAATGGGTTTAAGTAATGCTTCTGGTTTTCTGCACCGTTTAAGTGAAAGCCAAGAAGCACTCCCTGAGAATGGCAGCAGGCTTAGGCAGGAATGGATCTTCTCCACATTCCTGCCATTATGACGATGCTGCCTTTTGGATGGTGATGAGCGGCAGATCTCTGAGGCTGTGGTAGACCAGAAGGAAGGAGGAGGGAATGGGCGAGATGAATGGTCAGCACAGCTAAACTGCGTTTGCTTTTTCTCTGGCCTTTTTCTCCCAGCTGTTTTTCATTGCTGCTGTCAGAGATGTCGTTTGTGTTTGAGGTTGAAGGCTGTGGGGGGGGACGGCAGTCTCGCCTCAGCCCTGATGGCTTTAGCTGCTGCTCCACTAGCGCTCTAGGCATTGTAAATGTCCGTCAGGATAGGCTATTAAAAGCCATACTAGTCACTGTTTTTTGTTCTTTGACCACTTTGACACAACTCAATGGAAAGAACGTCAAACAGAGCCACATGCTACGGCTTCTCTGGACATTACAACTAACACAAACCAACATGAAGATGAAAAAACAGGAGCTGAAGAATATATCGTAGCTAGCCTGGCTTGTAATGATAGCTAATTAACTATATTAATAGCCATTACAAACATAATCCAAATATTTGGCATTGTTTGAAACCTGCACTTAAGCAAAAAGATCTCCAGCACAAAGCTAGTGCTGTACAATAATGGCTTAAATTATAATCACAACTATTCGGTCAATATTGAAAATATTTATTGAAATTAAATATTGAAAAAGGGATAAATTCACATATTTATTTCTGTAAAGCTGCTTTGTGACAATGTCCATTGTTAAAAGCGCTATACAAATAAACTTGAATTGAATTGAAAATTATTCAGTTAGCCTTTTCTTATAGACTGTAATATTATATGTAAAATTATATAATCAATAAATGAAAATAATCAACGAGAATTGTGAAGGGTGTTGAAGCTGAGCTGATTATTTTCCCAATAACAGCACGTCCTGAAGTGTTTTATGTCCATGGCAACTTGCCAATTATTACAGTTTTGAATTTATTAAAGAATGACACAACCCATTTTTTTATCCATTTATAGTTACGTTCGATGCTGCAGAGTTGCTGTTATCATTTGCGTTATAGCAACTATAAACAGTCATTCTTTCACCAGCTTCTCTTTTTTCCTCTTTCTTTAAGCTAATAACTGCTCGACTGGTCCCACCATCTCTCAGGGTACAAGGAAGACATGCGCTGAGACTCTTCTCGGTTCTGGCACCAAGGTGGTGGAATGAACTTCCCCTAGATGTCCGAACAGCTGGCAGTCACTGGCAGGCTTCAAACGATGTCTAAAGACTTACCTCTTCATTAAGTACTTAAGTTAGCACTTGCACGCACAAAAAAAAACAAAAAAAAAACAGAGTTTTGGGCTGATGGTATTCCTAGTTTGTGACCTAGTGAGCCAATATCAGAAAGTATTTTTGATAGACATCAAAGCACTATTGTAAGTCGCTCTGGATAAGGGTGTCTGCCAAATGCCGTAAATGTAATGTAAAATGTAATAAGACAGAAAATGGAGCTTGTTAAGAAAAAGTGCAAGGCCTCCTTTCCTGAAGACTCTCCCGTGTCGTACAGCTTTACCTCTGACTGCTACAAAGTGCTGATCCTGGAGACTCCTTCCAAAAATGCTAGATAAACATCTCTTCATCATATCAACA
>CM074955.1:4032089-4061674 GCA_037577455.1 Pangasius macronema
TGACCTAGTGAGCCAATATCAGAATGTATTTTTGATAGACTTCAAAGCACTATTGTAAGTCGCTCTGGATAAGGGCGCCTGCCAAATGCCATAAATGTAAATGTAATAAGACAGAAAATGGAGCTTGTTAAGAAAAAGTGCAAGGCCGTCTTTCCTGAAGACTCTTCCATGTCGTACAGCTTTAGCTCTGACTGCTACAAAGTGCTGATCCTGGAGACTCCTTCCAAAAATGCTAGATAAACATCTCTTCATCATATCAACAACTGCATGCTGTCTATAGCTATGTATCTGGAGCATTTGCCATTCAAGTCGCTGTGTAAGCTGTTACTATGGAAACAATAATGGGATAATAGAATGAGTGAATAAATCTAAACCCTGCAGTCAGAACTACCATCAAGATGATGAAGATGAAGATGAATCAACACCTTCTGACCTAAATCAGAGTTGAGAATTGAACAGCACTGGTGTATATATTTACGGTTATTGTAGTTCTTAGCTTACCTTGACTAGTTTTGTAGCGTAATGCAGTTTTAACATGGTCGGGGAGTGTGTTGGTTGGACAGCTGAGATGTTTAAATGGGGAGCTCAGGATTTATCTGAAATTGAAATTTAACCATGAATATCTGCAATCGATTGGAATTAATTCCCTGAAGAAGAAGAAATTCATCGCACCTTTACACATCCCAGGTTCTTTAAGTCTCCCTGACCTCTGTGTCTTAGGGAAACTATCGCCACATTATGCATGTGAATAATGTGGGAGGAATAAAGCGGCATCCAGCAGTTATCACCATGTCACCACCAGTTGTATGATAATGTTAAATGTAAAGTGGCATGTAGCTCTACTGGTTTTAATGTTCTTACCTGCAGCCTGTTCACAAACTGCTGGCTCACACTGGGTGACAACAGGTCCATTAGAAAGGGAAAAATAAAGCAAATAAACAAGCTTTTCACACGCAAAGAGGCTATGTAATGCTCTCTTAACTGCCGACACTGTGAATATCAATTGCTGAGCATCACAAAAAAATGGTTCTGCATTCCAAAAATCATGCAAAAATCAACAACACTATTGTTAACATTTATTTATACATACACACACACACACACACACATATATGTGGAAAGTGTGTACTGAGAGCGAATAAGGGTCAAACCCTAGAATGTGTCTTAAGATCACTTTGAACTGGGGTGGGCTTGAAAGCCACCCCAAGTAGGTTTGTGAGAGTCACAGCCAAAGGTCACATTCCCTTGGCTTTTGGCTGGCATAATTAATATTTATAAGGGTTTAATGCCAGATAGACATCCTCACCAGCACACACACACACACACATGCACACACACACATACACACACACACTCACTCCCACACACACACACATGCTAACTTCCTTTAGTCATAAATCTCCTCCATATAAAAGTGGCATGAATTACAAAGAAATCTGGTGAATACTTGCATGTTCCCTCGAAAATTTATTAGCTGTGTACCCCGAGACCTTACCCTTCTCCCTATACAGAAATCACCTCAATACCCACTCCACTATAATCACCCGGGTCTGCGCTGGATCGGATTTACAGTGCACTGAAGTGGAAAGAACAAAAAAACTGTCCGGATTATTAACATCATTCAATGTGCGAGCGATGAGGTCTTGGCCTCATTTGTCAAGCTGAAAGAAATTAATTTATTCATAAATCGTTCACAGGAGCATCACCACACGAAATGTGGTATTCTTAAAAAATCTAGTTAGTTTAGGAAAAAAAGTTTGTATGCTACAATAATTCCTGAGTTCGTGTAAATTGACGTATAAGAGGACTCGCTAATTATGGGTGGAAAGTTTTTCTCTTACTTTAATAAAGTTTTTGTAATCTTTTAAGTTTTGTACATTAGTTGGTTAGATAGGTAGTTAGTTAGGTTTTGTAAATTAGTTTGTTCAGTTAGGTAGCTATTTTGGGTTTTGTGAATTAGCTTGTTAAATGCTATAGCTAGTAAAGTTTTGCTTTTGTTGCTAACCTGCTAATATGTAAGCAAACCAGCAAGCTAAATCCTAGGTTTGTCCTTTTTTTTTTATCGGTTTAAAATATTTACTTGACTATGTTGAAATGTAAAAGTGCCTTTAGTCATGTAATGTTTTGACTCCATGCTCCATGCTTAATTAAGATTTTGACACAGTTCCAATACTTTTACTTATTTACACCTTCTTAGTACTTTGTCTTCCTCGTCTCTTAAACCTCAAATGTTCGGCTTCAGATTGTACAATTGATGTGAGTTACTACACAAATTTCGTGAACATATTGTGGAACTCATTTCATATTAATGAGTTGAAAGAAAGTGATCCAAAAAAAAAAAAACCCATAATTTAAGACAAATAAGGCTATTCATTAAATCAGGACAAAAGTAATGGCACCCTATACAAGGAGGAGGCGTTATTGTGTGTCAGCTGTCCTGGGAACATGCTGGGTAATTTACGGGTGATTGTGTTTATCAAAATACACATACGAATATGAAGAAGATTAGTGTTGCTGAAACTTTTGTAAATCTAGTGGGAAATTTTTAAAAAAAAAGGAGTTTATTTTCAGTTCAGAAGTTACGTTTGGCTATTGAAAACGTTTCCACACAACGTTACTAAAAGATTGATAAATGAGGCCCATTGTGAGCACGATTACGTTACATAAAGAGGGATGAGATTGTGGATGACGGAAACCCTGCTGAGCTTCCTCGCTCATCTGCCTCAGTCCCAGCATCCTGCGGTCCGCGCTGGCGTGAACATTGCTAAACTGATTAGCAGCACACATGGCTCTTTGGCTTTGTGTGTTTGTGCTGCGTTTTTGTCCCTGACCCAGGCGAGAGTTCAAATGGGATTACGTCCCCGTGAACAGAGTGGTCCTCAATGGTCATGCAGAGACCGGGGCAGCAAAGGCGAGAATTTTAGAATGAAATGGAGAGAGAAATAGAGAAAGAGAGAGAGGGGAAGGAGTAGGAGGGAGACAGCGATGCGCACAAACGCACAAGTAGACAGGATAATGAGTCTGCCAGTATGCTTCAGATGTGCTGGATAAGACAACAGAGCAGATCTGTAGAAACGGAGTGAAAAAAACGGATCTGTAGGAACAGAGTGAAGGGCATGGTAAATTCACATCAGATTCACTAAAGGGTCCCGGGCGAAGAAAGCGAGAGATCGAACCTTAATGGCTTGTTATGGCTAATAAAGAGCACGTCAAGTGAGTACGTTATATTCTGAGATGGAGAGAAGATGAGGCCCATGAGGGAACATAAATATGTATATTCCCATGCCAAACAATGCCCACATCATCACCTCGAGCTGACAAGCCCTCATCTTACTGCTGTCGAGCCAAACACACCCTCTTCCCTGGAAATGCTCTTCTGGGTTTTTTAATTGTTCACACATTCTCTTGAAATATGATATATTTGACGAACAAACTGAACGAATGCATTAGTGCGAGATTTTATGCTGTGTAAACACAAGAAACTCGTAGTAAAATTACGAATGTGTTTATGAATGCATTATAACATGGTTATAAAGACGACCTTCACATGTTTCTTTTGGAAATCTAGAAAAAGTACTACAGATACTTAAGTACAGGAAGTTTGTAGTTTGTTACTTCCACCTCTGGCCAAGCAATCAGTTTATTCATTAAATCCCAAACCTAGGCACTATTATACTGTATTTAGTTTTAAAAAAATCCAATAAAAAAGCAGGAAGATGACTCATAGTGTATATAAGATATACCTCTCCATTATCTACTGCACCTGTACTTCGCATATGACTAATGCCAGTGTAAACAGAAAAGCAAACAAAACTGTTAACGTGTGCAAGGCGCTTAATTGCTTAAGTTGCCGTGTGTATGTTTTTATCAACGTACTGTACTATCGCACGCACGTCACCGTTCTCAAAGACATCCCACTGCTCACCTCCTGTCACCCCTTTAATATCTCTCTCATTTCATTTACATATTATTCTAATTAAACTGTGCTGCTTTATTGGTGTGACACTCTTCAAAATGTCATTAGCCTGCCGTGACAAGCGGGTTTTCCATTAATCCATTAAAAAAAAAAAAAAAAAAGAGTAACGTGCTGCATTTCAAATCTTTGTAACATATTTATGGGACAACACTAACTGATCTTATCTGCGGCGTCTCCCACAGTGGGGACTTTTCCAGCATTTTCACATGGTTAATCACATAAACACTTGTCATCTATAGAAGGAACAGGCTGCTGTCTTTTTAGGCTGCCAAGGCAAAACTCATGCAAAGTTATGCAAATGACGTGTGCGGAGCGTGCCACAAGCACATCAACATTTTTATGAAGGGTCAGACAAAAGCCATGAACTAAGCATATAGACATGTTCGCTCATCAGATCTCGTTGGGCCTGAGGCTGGATTGGATTTCCTGATGCACATGACACAAAAGCTCGCTTCCCGCTGAATATTAATCAAAGAGAATGAGAGTTTGGAGGACATTTAGGACAGACTCTGCCCAGCTGACAACTTTCCCTTGCTACAGTAATGCTGAGCAACTGGTTTCAATAAAAAGCTTAAAGCTCATTTAACTACATTTACTATTTAAGCCATTGAATAATAGTAATAAAAAAGTCATGAATGAACGAGTTCATGTGTAAATGAGTTACTGCTACCACCCTGAGGTTTATTATTTTGCCATAAGAGTTTTATTTCTAATATAATTCATTTAATTCTACAATTTTTAATGTATTAAAGAACCACGCCATAGTGTTTTTATCCATTCATGGTTATTTTTAATGTTGCAGAACATCAGCAAAAAAAAAAAAAAAAAGTTAGTTCCTGTTATCACTTGTGTTGTTGCAGGTATAAACATCCGTGTCGTTCCCTCACCTGCCGCTCTTTTGTCTCTCTCTTGAAGTTAACAAAACAAAAGAAAATCCAGCTTATCAGACTGCACCGAACCCATAAAGTGCAAAGTCCTCTATCCAGAAAACATTCCTGTGTCTAAAAAACTTTTTTTTTTGTTTTACTTACAGCCTTGTCTCTGACACTGGAGACTCCTTCCAAGAACGATAAACATCTCCTCACATCATATCAACAATCTGACACAATTTTTAATCTGTTTATGTAGAGCATTCGTTATATATTCGCAAGTCCCAGTGAATGAGCTGTTACTATAGAAACGATTAATAAAAGTTCATTAATATAATGCTGCGAGATGATATTAACACCTTCTGACCAATCAGAATCAGTTCAACAACTCTGTGGTATAACTGTCAGTATTATACAAATGTATAAATAAATACTCGCCCGTAAAATTCTACCATGTTAATTTATGTAAATGTCTTGGGTTATATCAACGTGGGCAGTGCATGTCTTTTTTTTTTTTTATACCTTGACTGTCTTCCTTGAAGCTGACAGCAAAATTATGTATGCAAATACAGTGTGGAGACTGAAAGGCACTCGAGATATATGAGAGGGGGGCAGGCAGAGAGAGTTGTAAAGACTTATCAGGTCACCTGGGGCCATACTGACAGCCCTTTGAGCAGCACATACAAATAACTGTAGGGAAAAGGAGCAGGTGATAACAGTGCAACAGTCTCCAACCCCCATCCCGTTCCCCCCCTCCCCACACCCATTCGCCAGCATGCTCATACAGTGAGAGAGTGTGTGTGTCAGAAAGTGAGGTCTCTTTGTAAGTGTGTACCTCCACATAGAGGAAAGGAGGGTTAGAAGGGCATTCAGAGGCAAATGAGCAGGGGACCGGCAGCTTGGAGATAGAAAGTCTGTGAGAAAAGGCCTCCGAGGGGTGCGAGACGCTACAGCCAGAGCAGAGGCAGCCAGAACGGCTGTAGGTCAACTGTGCCATCTGAGGAGATAAATATGTATAACGTGCTATTGTTCGCTGAGCCGTGTATCACATATACCCCATCAGGCATGACGGATTCGACAGTTCGTTTAGGAGGCATCAAGAGAAAGAAGCCATCATTACTTGGCTAGTGAAGAGACTCTTAATGACAGATGATGTATGGTACGAAATGAATCTGGAAAGTTCATTAATATAAAGAGAATCCAGCTTTTCCAGGCTAATAGTCCAGTGTTTTCCAATCTGTTTAAAAAAAAAAAGGCCTTTAGACCTTTAGGAAGTCATGTCTGGTGTTAATGTTGGATTAGATTGCAAGACAATCTTCAAAGCCTACTGAATTAAATGTACCATTTAAGGAATTTAAAAATACACAAGGACTAAAACACAACAGGACATGCTGTTCTAGTAAAATAATCAATGACACAAGCAGAATTATTGTTACAGCTGACTATCTTCCTGTAATGTTTTATTCCTCTTATATCACACCACTAAACCAATGCTAACAATTATTTTTTATTCACTGAACAACGTCATGCTTCTTCCAGCCAAACCGACCCATGTCTTTTAGGTCACGTGACTTTTAAGCCTTTAATAAGTCACGTCCGGTGTTAACTTCGGCATGCCAATTACATTTGCGATTACAAATTGTAATACATTTAAAATGCTACATGCAAACGTGATTCCCATTTAAGACCACCATGGCATTGTAAGGGTGACTGGAAAACAAGATGGATGATGGCATTCCTCCATTCTAATTGGCTTTGAATGTTTTAATTCTCCATCTGCCCCTTTCTGTGTTGACAACGTAAACAACATTCCTGGAGGAACGTGAGCGATGCCAATGCTGGCTAAAAGAATGGGACTGCCTGATCAATCAGACAGCACAGAGCTCCTTTAGCACATGTGTAAATATGGGCTGTGTGTGTGTGTGTGTGTGTGGGTGAGTGAGTGTGAGAGAGAGAGAGAGAGAGAGAGAGAGAGAGAGAGAGAGAGAGAGAGAGAGAGAACTTAATACAGTGACTCTTATAATTTCTATCCATGTTAAATCAAGTAAAGTCATCTCCCACCATTATATACTCTTACAAAAACAAGATCAAACTCTTGATCAAATTCTTGGCAGATGTAATGTTTTTTTTATCCCCCACTCGGTTTGGCTCCCTTGTGGTTGGCCCTGTGCAGGCCAGAGTCTTGCTGCATTTAGGGCCCCTGGTGATCTGCTGTCTCTTTCATGGACCTCCATTGTCCCAGGGGTCTTTTCCTCTTCTCAATGCCCTTGGACCCTCAGCACACACACACACACACACACACACACACCCCTCCCTCCCCCCCGTTCCTTAAGCAGAGTGAGTGAAGGGCCAACGCAGGCCACCCCTACACTGCAGAGGAACCCCAGCTCTCCCCGTTTGCGGATCACTAAACAGGACAATCACTCTATCCATCTTTTCATGGCCCATTGTGGTGCCCACCCTGGCTTGAGAAAAGGGACTCTTTCAGAGGGTGAACTTTTTCTCCCTCTCTCTCACTCACTCTTTCCTCACTTTTTTCTGATACGTTTTCTTGGGGGCAGGAGGGGAGAATTTTGACGGCGTGAAAGGACACCCCCCTAAAATCTGTGTCCTTTATTGCAAGCCCCCTGCTCCCTTTTCTAGCACATATCAAGGATATGAAGAGGAGTCAGAACTTCAAAGCTAGAGATGGACTTGAGTGGAAAGAATGGTTCCCCCCCACACCCACCCCAAAATAAGGCAACAGGGTTAAATGGAGGAGGGGATGTTTAAAAAAAAAAAAAAAACACAATGGCACTGCGGTTAAGCAGTAACACAAAATATGGGTGGTAATTTCAGTGGACTTTCTGATATTATGATAACCACATGACCTTAATCATAATGGGAACCTGTGGGAAGGTGAACGCACAATACAGTTCAGATTGGCAAAATCATGAGAGCACTGTTGCTAGGCAATTGGGATATACGTATTAATATATGTCTAATCCTGCAATCACCAAAAGGGACAAAAAAGATTAGAATATTGTTAATATGAAGTAGTCTTTGACAAGCACTATTTATTTTGTTCATTAGTTAAATGGAAACGTCTTTGTGGGGTAAGGTGAAAATGTGGTACATTCACTGTTAATTATAAAAACCATGAAAGCACTCTTGCTAGGCAACTGGGAAATATGGATCCTAAGTATTAGCTAGCCGTATCGCTAACTGAGAAGTCTTTTATACTGTATATAGAGTGGAAAGAAACAGTGACAGTGGAAATAAAACAAAAACAACCGGAATATCAACATTTCCCTTGAATGTGTTGGCAAAATTGCTAATGATACCATACGGATAAAATTACACCCTCACTGCAAGTAGCGCTGACCACTAACCAAATCTCCACAAGTTGTAGCATTTTAAGACACATCATCATTGTGCTACAACACAATCAGAAAATATTGATTTCCAAAGTAGCAAAGAATGACCATCCAGGTGAAAACCATAGTGAAAACACAGATGTAGTAGTAGATCCATTGCTTGTTGGCGAAATCATCATCACTCTAAACCTACAATCCCAAATCGACTAGAATAGAACTGTTTTCTCAAATTTATTGTTAATAGTAAGTTGTCTTTTGGCAAGTATTGTTAATGTTATTCGTTTCATATAAGACTTTTTAAAGAAAAGGGAAGAGATTAAATAAACATTTTTTTGTTCAAAATATGCACTGTGCCTTACAGTAAGTTTCCAAAACATGGCTTATGATCACGCAGGCTCCTATAGCCGTTTTTCAAATTAGCACTATATGGTTTTAACCACCACTGTGCTTTGCTATGTCGCATATGTGCACATGTTCTAACGATATAATTAATTGTTACAAGGCGTGGAATGTTTACACGTGTTGTCTGGCAGTGTGCTCTCAGGCAGAAGCCAGACATATTTACTTGTGTATTAGATTTTTAAATACACATGCATTAGCATTCCCTAATGTAAAGGCTTGGGGGTAAATAGCCTAAAGCAAAAGGCTGCTTTGGCAAAACAAAGATCCCTTTGAAGAGGCCTTTCAATCCTAATCTCATATCCAAGCATTTAGACCAGGAGAAGCATTGTGTATAATTGGGTCTTAAAGGAAAGAGGACGTTGGGTGGTGCAGGGTGGCTCGGAGCACGCATACAACAACCTATACACTCCAGTTACACAATTATGCATGCATGCCAACACATTCCTCAATATGTCAGGGGATATAATATGTCTAATACTGGATATGTATGAACTTCATGAGTGCAATTTCTGGCCCTTGAACCACTGGATAGTTGCAGTGTCGAATAATGGCCATAGGATAATGCTGCCTCTATGTGTGCTAATTGATACAGCTCTGGAGAGACAGCGGGTAACCTTTTCTCTTCACTCATATCATACAGTATGCCTTTGTTGAGAGGCATGGATGTCCTAAGCACGGAATAGAGACTTCCTTGATGGCTCCTGTGACATCCAACTGCTTCCTCGTAACCATTCGCTATTTCTCCCTTGCCATACTATTTCTGAGCTGAAGATCTGAAGTCAGTTATTGATTATAAAATGTCAGCAAATGTCAGAGAAAGCAAGACAAAAGCACAATTCTAACACATGAAAGCAGAAGATGAACACTTGAAAACTTCCTCATATCCATTTGTCTCTGTTGAGAGTGAGGTGGGGTCCATTTGCCTTCATTTGGCACCACATTTATCTTCATCGCCATTAGCGGAATAAAAGGTGGCTATAGGGGAAGAATGATGGTCTTTGGAAAGGATTGATCCTCCCACAATGAAGCACTGGGGGCAAAGGGTCTCAAAGAGTCCACTATGGATTCATCATAAAGGGATATGAGATGAAAGTTCACTTGCATTTGTTAAGTTCTATAAAAGGAGAAATTGAAAAAAAAAAAACATTTGGGAAGGACAATAACAGGTGGTAAATGAGATGATTAATTGTTGAATGAGCGATTCTGCTGGTCAGAAGGGGTCAATTAATTTTCGATAACAGCAGATCTGACAAAAGTGCCATCTGCAATTCAAACTGCAGATTTATATTAATGCATCGTGTTAATACGCTGTCATTTCTACAGTAACAGATCATTCACAGGGACTTGTGTTATCTTTGTGGCCGCATCACACCAGCCCATTGGTGATTATTTCGTGAAACCCATTTCAATAAAGTCATGAGCATACTATGTGCTTGGGAAAAAAATGGATTTGTTGGTGTTTCTGAACAACTGACAAGTGGACATGTTGCCAAAACTGGCTAGCAGGGAAGTGTGTTCTTATACAGAACAAGGATCTTTGATGAAGAACTTATAAACTGGATCCTGAGGGCCATCCTCTTGGAATTGGGTTCAGAATTAGAGTTGCGGTTGGAGAGCGTTTCTTCATTAATGAAGAAATCATGTGCGAATCATTATGCTATTTATCATTTATCATTACGCAGGTTCATGAATAAATAAAATGGGGCTGTAGGGATATAGAGGATGGCACCTACAGCCCATGTACATGCATACGATCTTACATTTAGATTCTGGTCTCTGTGCATAAGGAAATATCGTAAGGACTATATATGCCAAGTTTTAGCTAAACTTGAGGTCCCTGGCTGCTACCCCGAGTGGCCAAACCCATACACAAAGTGTCCCAGACGAAGTTGTTGGCCAAAATAGCTGTTGAGGAGACAGCCATTAATCTTTGATACCTGTTACACAGAGCTTTACCACTCCCTCTGTAGTTGGTTCTACATTATAGAGCCATGATTTATCATAGCATTCAGGGGGTTCAGGGGCCATATCCAGGGCACAGGATTTATGATTTCTGAGACATCACCACTCAGACGTTATTCAATAGAGAGCACTGAGGTGCTGGAGTCCCACTGTTTGCTCTATGCACTGAGGATCCTCGCTGGTGGCCTTCCTTTGGTGTCACATATTGTCTTCACTTTCTATAATAAATAGAAGTATTCATTATGCAACAGCCTATAAACACATATCTGTATACGAGTATCTACACATAGTTTCATTAGAAAGATGCATCTTCACACGGTCATATGAGACATCCTGTTTTACTTGTATGAGGAAATTAGTGGGAATTGGCCTGGCTAATGCTTCCGAACCATGGAGATGGGTGTAGTGTGACCAGCGGGAGCTTAACGAGAAGCAATACAGAGCAGAGCAGGATGGAGATGGCAGGTGGAGTCAGAGGGACCTACAGGTACATCACCGCCTGGAGGGATTAGGCCAGGTGATTGACGAGCTCTAATGCTCTCATTAGGTCACTCATAAGTCCTGCAGTGTGTGGTGATGCTGGTTTAACAACCATTAAAGTTGTGCACATGCCTTGCAGTGCTTGCTAACCCACGCTACTACAGGATCACTAACTTCTCAGTTATTACGAAGTTATCACATAAAATTAATTAATTTTTTTTTAAATCCCTCATACTCTAAAGAAGCCATGTAAAAGAAGCTATATAAATGACTCTACCTGTAGTGATTTGGTAAAAACAGGGATTGTGAAGAAAATTTTTTTTTGCAAATACACACACACACACACACACCACAGACACACATATATATATATTAGGAGATTTAGGAGTTCATTGAAAATGTTCTCACTGGCTGCTGAATTTCACACATTAGCCCACGTCAGAGGATTTCAGTTCCAGCGATATCAGCGATTTCTCACTGTGTCTATAAACTAAATCTACCCTGACACTTCGTCAAGATAGAAAGCAGAACTTTTCTCACTTTCCATTCTTTAAAAATACATTTTAAATACTGCGAGGAAGTTTTGAAGAAGTAAAGACAAAGAAAGACAGTTCAGACTCACTAATGTTGTGTACAGTAACCTGCGTGTTGTGTCTCTATGAGCAAATAATTTCATTTACATGGAGATTGCAGTGTGGACAATGGCTCCAAATTGGGGCTGAAAGGCGTAAGATGGGGCTGAGGGGTGGAGGAGAGGGGTGCCGAGCACTGAGCAGCAATTAGACCGGCACCCTGTTTGAAACCTCGAACAAGGACCATCTTTTGTCCTTTTGTTTCCTAATCTTCTGCTCTCTCCAGGTCTGACGACTGCTGCTTACCCTTAGGTATCCAGAGAGAGTTATTTATTATGCCCTCACCCTCACATTTAAGTACAGACAAGCATGCCCGCTTTAAACGTGCTCCTAATGGAGAGCGCATTTGAGCCTCCGCCTCAGGGTTACCTGGCGTTAATGCTGGGCGCTCCGTACCTCGCCCCTTTGTTATAGCCTTCAACAATTTTTATTGCTTCCCACAGAAAGAGTCCTAATAAAAAGTAGTTCTGTTAAAAAGTCTACAAGTGGCAATACCTATCATGTAACCTATTACAGGTCTGACCTGCAGATTTTCACCCACTTCTTCAAAGTTATTACTATTCACTTACAGGAGCTCATTTTAGTACTTTATAATCACAGTGCATTAGGATTTTATAACACCGTAACATAAATCTGTGATTAAAAAGAGGCTTTGCCAACTAATGAACACACAGCGGGCTGGCTGTATTACCTGGATTAGTATGATTAGTGCTAATCACAGAATAAATACACAACATAAGATGACACTGAACTTTCTGATACTATCTAAATTCAAACAATGCTCACAACTTTTTTTTTTTCCTCCAGAGAAATGGTAAACTACTGTCAGCTATTAAGTGTGCACACAGTTTTTTTTATAAGCTGTATAAATAAAACATAAAAATAAAAAATATTTAAGCTCTTCCAATGTTTGGACTACTTACTGATTGAAAAATAATACATTAGAAGACAGGGAGAGTTGTCTGTGGTGAAAGGAGCATGTGCAAGGCCTTTAAACTTCCTATCCATTTTACCGTAATGGCCATAAGAGGAGCGAAAGCGAAAACTCACATGGCCTTACACTCAACAAAGACTTGAATGTTTCCGTGTTGAAGTAGTCATAGTACTGAGTAAAACTTTTGCAGTTGGAAAATGTGGGTGCTGAATTTAAAAAAGTTATAAAAAGAATGCTTCTTTAGGTGCTGTAGCCTGAGTATTTTTTAAGTAAACGTAAAATATTGTCATATTTATTATTTTATCTGTCTGTCTAACTATCTATGAATATTTGTCTGTTTTTTTTTTAATTAATATATGTTTATTCCTAATAGACAGAAACCAATAATTAGCTAAATATATTGAATAAATTGTTCTTGGAGTTTATACAAGCAGCTTTGGAAAACAAAAGAATAAATTATGATAAATTATGATATCTTAGAAGAATCTGAATAAAAATATTACAGTTCAATAGACCAGTAACAATGACAGAATAAGGTTTGAAAGCACCAGATTGCATTTGTGTCACTTTTTGATTGAAACAAGAGACAAACTGATTAAAAAATATTTTACAAAAAAAAAATCCATCTCTTGTTTTATGTGATGGATGTTGATATTGAGACTTTCACCATTTAAAAGGTAATTCTCTGTATTGCAGGTTAGTACAGATGTCCTTAGTGGTTAAGTTTTGTTTACAATTAGAAAGAGATGTCAATGTATAAAGCTACAGGTAACTTTTTTTTTTTTTTTTTTTTTAAGGGGGGGGGGGGTGTTTGGTTGGTGTATATTAGATATTATACGGTACGAGAAAGTGCAGTGACAGGAATGTGAGGAATTTGAAAGGCTCCGATTCATCCTGAAGCGACAGCAGTGAGGTCTTTAAAGAGAGAGCGCCCCTATTTGAGCAAAACTATTAACACCAGACAAGTTTTAACTCGCTTCGTTTCTTCTCAAAATCTCACGCTAATCGTTCAAAAGAAGATAATTTCATGAACTTTTTGGGAAGTAGAAAGCAGAGAAGTATTTAATCTGCTTGGAAACATGTATGTAGGCTGTAGTACTGTAGGCCCTCAGCTATAGCGCTATGCTATGCTACGAGCTTCTCACGTCTGAGGTGGCGAAAAGTTGCGGCTGCTAACAGACGTTTGTGCTAACTGTTGCTGTTAAAGTGCACGTGATGAGATGATGGTTGGAGTTAATGTGAGAAGGTTTTGTCATTGCTGTAGAGTAAAGCGAGGCGCAGTTCTGCCTGGCAACTGAACTTTCCCCTCATTGGTTTAGGCTCATTTCTGTTTCCTCCTCTTTCTTGGTGTGGAAACAAAGGATTCCTGAGTTTTAAAACTTATTCCTCTGTTTCAATCATGCACCGGAGTGGGTTCAGAGATACTATATAGGGTATGAAAGGTTACTGAACCTTTAAAGGTTATTTAAAGGTGGTTGAAAGTTGTGCAGCAAAAGCTTGACTTGACTTGACCAAGACAAAAACTTGGCTCCCATGAGTTAGTGAGCAGTGTGTCGCTTAATGAGACACGGGACGATTATACACATTTAGTCTGTTATACCGCCCCCTACCACTTTTTTCACCAATGCACATGTTCACACCACTAAACAGGCTTTTTACCCCCATCATTTAGGAAAAAGCCCCCTCGCTCCTCCTCTGTTGCCTGCCCCCGTTTTTCACCCCCATAGCCGTTCGCCACCCGGGCTAGAAGGACCTCCCATTTCCAGACTGGAAGCAATAGGAAGGGCCGCAAAAAAGTCATTTAAGAATTATCTTTTCTACGCTCAAGCAGACAGCCACACTCTCTCTCTACCTCTCTCTCTCCCCCTCTCTCTCTCACTCACACACACACACACACACACACCGCTGCTGTCGCTTTGATCTTCCCTTAACAACAGTGCACGTCACAGGCTGCATCGCACAGAAAGGGAGTTTTGTCAGGCGGAACGCGGCGCGAGACTTGTTCAGTGGCTTGCAGGCAGCAGAGACGGCGAGAGCGGCATCAGCACAAACCCTCCGTCCTTGCCGAAAAAGAAGACCTTTTTTCCCCTCTCCTCAACTTTCTTCTTCCTCCGTGCCAAAGTCAGCGCCGAAGCCATGGAGCACCAGCTGTTCTGCTGCGAGGTGGATACCGTAAGAAGAGCTTACCACGACGCCAACTTGTTGAATGATCGAGTTTTACAGACAATGCTCAAAGCGGAGGAAAACTATCTCCCCTCGCCCAATTATTTCAAATGCGTGCAGAAAGAAATTGTACCCAAAATGAGGAAAATCGTCGCCACATGGATGCTAGAGGTTTGTAGAGCCCGACATTTGTTAACATTACACAACTTTGTCTCAAGATGATTGTGCCTTATGCTCTTTGGACCCGATCTCCAAATGCAGGCCCATTAGTAACAGGAATATCTTTTCATCTTTCTATCTCTAATCATCTTCCTCTTTTACGATTTAAACGCTGTAATCATTGCTGAATGACATGTTTTGCTTTTTTGGCTTTTTTTCTTTTTTTCACGAAAGTAACATACCCCACACTTCAGGGGATTGATGTCGTTTCCCTTTAAACATCACCACTGAATTGGGTAGAATTCTTTAGACTTTGCATGCTTCGTTTCGTTTTAAACCAAAGTAAGGTGAAATGTATTTTACTCGAATTTATTTCAATTTAATATCAATGTACACGTATGCAATCCCACTCGTGCCAGTAGCCCATTATGCGCCATCTTTGCTGTGGTGTGTAGAAGTTGTTTTAATATCTTAAAAATTCAGAAAACGCCTAAACATTGACATTTCTCACATATTGTTCTTCAACCTGAGACCTTTAAGTCATATGTATAAGTTAGTGTCGGTTCCTGGAAGTAGACTTTATATTTACGCGTTAAAACTTTTGTTTCATTTCGCCATGCCTCATGCACAACGTCCCTGAAGGTCGGAGTATAAATAAGATATTTACTTCGTTTCCGACGATAAAATCGTGATATAAATATTCGGATTATGATCCTCATGGCTTACTTTGGATTTACATGTGCTTTATGTGCGATTTTGTCCACTAGAATAATTTATATTAATTTTTGAAATGTGTGCGGAGTGTAAATGCGGCATGCTCCGCATCATTGCGGACACCCTGCGAAATTAAATTAATTTCACTTGCTTTTCGCTATCAAATTCAACACATTTTAGTTGTGACCGATAGAATATGCCTGGCGGAACATTTCCATGTAACTTCGAAGCGTCGAAACAATTTTATTATATTTTTAAATGTTTTTTGAAAAGATGACGAACTAGAAATTGCTTTCTGGCTCCGGACGCCACCTTTGTGTATTAGGAAGCAACGACCACTAGCATCTACTGCTAACTTCAACTAGTGTACTATCAGCGTAAAGCCTTATGAACAAATCCATCGATTGAATTAATAATTTACACCATATTTCATTTGATAATCAATCATTTGAATGCGTTTTAACGTGCACAGGCTGCTGCACTTCAGATGCAAGAGAAACTTGGTGCCATAACTCGATTTTTCAATTTAGGCCAAATGCATAAAAAAAAGAAAAAAAAAAAGGTTTTGATATTGAGATATTTCGGGGCTTTTTTTCTACTGAATAAAGCACATTTTCTTTTTTCGTTAGCTGTTAGACTGTCTGTTCTCGCTTGTGCTTCAAGCGCTGTATTCTCATATACGTTTCTTACCAGGTGTGCGAAGAACAGAAATGTGAAGAGGAGGTTTTCCCTTTGGCCATGAACTACTTGGACAGGTTTCTGTCTGTCGAACACACTAAAAAGACGCGACTGCAGCTGCTGGGAGCCGCCTGCATGTTCTTGGCCTCCAAAATGAAGGAAACCGTGCCATTAACAGCTGAGAAGCTTTGCATATACACAGACAACTCCATCCGCCCCTGCGAACTCTTGGTAATTACCTATTAATGTCTTGTTAATCAGGTGATTCTGTCACCCATCAGTCTGGATCCTTCCATGCATTCATTCTGTGCAGATTGTGCCTGTGTTGACTTAGTTTGCAAGAAGGACAAGTTACACAATGCATGCAGACCTGAGTCCTTCTTCATTCTGGTGCACAGCATTTCTTCTTTGAAACTATCTCCAGATTAGTTCAGCCATCAGATCCTTGTATTTTGTAATTGGCCCTAAATTGAGTAGCTTGAGTCAGGAGCAGATAAGGCCATTTGAGGAAGGACACCATCTAGAGGCCAAATGATAGAATGCTTTATGAACAAAAAAAAAAGTACTTCTCTAGAAACTTTCGAGGCCCTTTATGTCAATCCGTGCACTTCCATGTCTCCCTCACAGCAAATGGAGCTGCTTGTACTGAATAAGCTGAAGTGGGATCTAGCCTCGGTGACACCACACGACTTCATCGAACATTTTCTCACCAAACTGCCCATCCATCAGAGCGCCAAGCAGATTCTGCGCAAGCACGCGCAGACGTTCGTGGCTCTCTGCGCAACAGGTATGCACCTTCTTATACCTTCCTTTTTGACCCGTGTACATTTGTGGTGTTTTGAAGTGACGTGCAAGATTATTCTTTGTCGTGAAACACTTGTAAGAATTGAAATGGAGTGCTTAAGAGACATTAGTTCCGTTTTCCTTTTTCAATTTGCAATCAGAATGCGCTTTTTATTGGGGTGGAAAGAACTGCTCTTAATTCCTCGTGCGGAGGTATTATAAACTGACCTGAGCGTCTCAGAGTGAGAGGAAGTCTGTTTCCTTTTGTGGTGATTGCTGTGTCTGCACCATGCCTCTGCAGAGGCCCAAGAGCTTCCCAGCAGCAGCCTGCTAATGCACAGTCTCTGAACATTTGACAAAAAAAAAAAAAAAAAAAGAGGAAGCTATCTGGTACTTCTCTGCGAAATGCAGGAGATATACAGCATGCTGTGGAGCTGAGTTATTTCGTATAAGCGAATGGAGCATGCATCTGCTTTTTGCATAAGGGTGTAACTCTTCCCCCAAAAGATCCTCTTTTTTTTTTNTTTTTTTTTTGGTTCGTGACATGTGGAACCCCATCAGTCTCTATTGTTATGTAACCTATTGCATTCAGCTCATGGTCAGTTTATCGTCTGTCTGAAGTAGCCTTTAGTGTCTCAGGAAGGAATCTCTCCGCTTTAGCCCTTTCATTCTTCCTTTGTCCTTCTTTTGACATGGTGGGTATCACTGCAGCTCACACAACTTTTATGTTTATGACCTCAATTTCTTTTGGGAAGTGGCCTGGGATAGCAGCCAGGAAGATTGTGCTTGGGTGGGTAGTGAGGAAGGGGGCTAGCCATGGTCATGAATAGATTTCGGTGACGGCTCCCGTGCCTTTATGTTCAATTTGTCTTAACAGTTGCCCTCTCGTCGCTGGGCTAGCAATGGTAGACTGCTACCTATGAGAGGGGCCGTTGTGTTGCGCTGCTGCGCGCTCCATGTGTGGGCAGAACCCATAGTGAGTGAGTGAGAGAGGGAGAGAGAGAGGGGAAAAGTCCCTACTTTGATTTATAATGTCTTCCCTCTCATGCAGGCAGTGTGGGAAGACGAGTTACCACTGTGCAAGCACTCACATTATGTAGAAAGGAAGTCATTTTCTTGGGAACATAACTGAACTTGGATATAAAGGTCTATATGCTCTGGGTGTGTTGCGCTAAAGATATATTTGTGTGTACGTAATGGCTTTGTTTTACTGGAGAGTTTCTGCTTGGCGGTAACAGAGTTAGAATAGGGGTGGGTGGGGGGGTACTAGCCTAGGACCTACAGCAAAGTTTCCCACCCCCCACAAGCCCCTAAACGCCCGGAGTTGCAGTCTGGTGTCACCTCAAAATGTCACGGACTGTCCCCTGCCCTGCCACGACCGCCTTCATTGTGATTTAGTCATGCTATGCTCCATTATGAGCCCTCCCAGAAACATCCCCCAACTGCGGGTTTCCTCTTTTAGATGGCTAGTTTTAGTGGGTTTTGCATTGTTCCCACTCGATTCTCATCACACGTCTGAATCAAATGCTGAGCCTGGTTGATTCCTAACAAAATGGCACCATTTTCTGTGATCTGCAGATGTCAACTTCATCGCAAGCCCCCCCTCGATGATCGCGGCAGGAAGTGTTGCCGCGGCTGTGCAGGGACTCTACTTGAAGGGTGCCGACAGCTCTTTATCCTCCCAGAACCTCACCAACTACCTGTCCCAAGTTATCAGGAGCGACCCAGTAAGTTCCACACTTCCACACTGCTTTTTTTCCCCAAACAACTTGTCTCAGTACCAGGTTTCAGATGGATACTAAATGCTTCTGGTTCCTTCCACAGGACTGTCTTCGATCGTGCCAGGAGCAGATCGAATCTCTGCTGGAGTCCAGTCTGAGGCAGGCGCAGCAGCAAAGCAATTCCACAGAAAGCAAACGCGTGGAGGAGGACGTGGATCTCTCCTGCACTCCCACAGACGTCAGGGACATTAACATCTGAAGGTGCCGGCCTTCGCCTAGAGTCTTGTTTTTTTCATTGGGGTAATGGGCTTTGACCATAGGCTTCATGGGACTAGAGGGCACACAGCCCCCGCACCACCAGAGCCCACACAGACACCTCAACCAATCCTAATCAGCCCCTCCGAGTGCCCTCGCTGTTGACCCCGTGGCACCCCCAGTGGCCTTCACGATTGGGCTGTTGCTGGCCAGGACTACCAGAAGAGGACAAGGGAAGGATAAAAAAAACAAAACAAAAAAAACCCTGATCGTCCCTTCCACATTGGTTATTTCTCTCTTTTTCAAACCCTCTTCACATAACTTGAGTCAAAAAAGACAAAAAATGTATAGTTAATCTAGGATTTTTTAAATTGCAACAGCTGCATATATTATTTATGTAGTTGGTACTTGTCTAATGTACAGACAAGGAAATAGGTTGGTAATTTTATTTCAAGTGTATCAATAACCATTATCTGAAAGAGAAGAGGCATTATTTTTGTTTCATTTTATCTCTTTCGTTTAGCTATGTCACACATGCTAACAGTCACCCCAGCCATTTTTGTTTTTTTTGCAGTCTAGGCATGTGTATGTATCCCCGCTTGTTTATGCGTTTAGTCACTTTATTCTATTGTCTAGACTCTTAAAATCCCTAACATGTTTCTTTTTCTTTCAAAATGGCTTGTGTAACCCTAGTATATTTTGTTAAGCATGTGTTATTCTATGTTATGATTTAGAGGCCTGTGGATTGCCAAAGCTAAGGCTTTAACGTAACACCAGACAGAACCATTTCCATTTTTTTCCCCCCCATTTCTTTTTTTCTTTTTTATTTTTTTGTTTGATTGTCCTCACTGCCAATGCCATCACTGGTTGTGACACAATAAGCTTCTCTCCTACCCGCTTCCTATGTTACATTCACAGTGCAATCCACAAGTCTACTTTCTGTTTAGATTTATGTATTATAATCTAAAACCATTCCATTTTTTTTTTTAACAAAAAAAAGCACTTTCAGTTCGTCTTGTAAGGCTGACTTATGAAAAGAAAAATCCACATTTGTAAAACAAAACAAAAAAAAAAAAAAAAAAACTTGGAATGGAGTAGGATTTTGACGACAGGTTTATTTCCTGTCTGCAGCATGGAGCAGGTCTCTTTATGGTGTTATAGTTTAGAGAGAGAGAGAGAGAGAGAGAGAGAGAGAGAGAAACGGAGAGTTGGAAAAGAAATGGATTCTCAGAATAGTAGAGGAGCATTACAGCAAGCGCCACTATCCGACTGGCTGAGATGGATGCTGGAGAACGTTGAGGTGCTCTCAAGCCTGCCACCGTTCAGTTCCAGGTGCATTGATGCATTTAAAACACTAAAGTTTCAAAAAAAAAAAAAAAAAAAAGCTATATCAAAGATTGAGAACTATTTATTTTTGTTCTATCCCCCCCTCGTATAAGGCCAGTATGGATCGCGACAACAGGATGCCTGAATTTTGAAGTGTGCTAAGTGTTAGCACGACTGTTTGCTACCTTGTGTGAAATGGAGACGCCCCATAGTCATTGTTCAGAGCTGACAAACTCTGGATGAGAAACAAACAAACAAAAACAGAATTACAAGAGAAAACAAAGTGCCGTGGCCTCTAGAAGATTTTGCACAAACCCCAAGATGTAATGTCTTTTCTCAACTCGCGGTGGAGGAGAAAACAGGGACGAAGACGGACGTCAGAGGTGGCAGAGTGAGACGTTAAAAGGGGTGACGCCTGGACATCAGAAAGTAACTGCAGAACTAAACTAAGGTGTTTGTACAATGAGAGAAGAAGACAACACGGGAGCACACACTCCTCATATTTAGCTGCTATGGTGGGATTTCCGGCAAGTATGAAACTTTGAATGGAAAAAAAAAAAAAAGCAAAAAGAAAAAAAAAAAGGAAAAGACATGCTTTGTTCTCTTGTCTTGTTTTGCTGCTATTTTTGGTTTTGTCTATGTATAATGTCAATATACTGCCATAGGTTTTTAATTTTCTCATAGAAAATTATGATATTGACATCTGTTTCTTTTTGGTAGTTTTTTTTTTTTTATGTGATCAGTTTTTATTAATGTGATTTCTGCGCTATTCCAAAAAAAAGAGGAAAAAAAAAAGAAAAAAAAATAGACAAATGTTCCTGTTCTACCCACAATACCTCAACCAGTCATGATTTAGTAATGATGATTTTTTTTTTTTTTTTCCTCAGTTCTGTCTTTTTGTTTTACTTCATTATTCAGTGTCTGCTGGTCTGGTTAATTGGACACCCACTATACATTACATTCTCCTTCTGGGTCCTGATATGAGCAAAATAAATAAATAAATAAATTAGCATTAAAGCTAAAGAAAAGCATTAAATGAAATTGGTGCCATAAACAGCTTGATTATATAACTCGTTTGAGTTTTTAACTGTTTCATTAAAAGAGACTTTTATGCCCCTGCCTTTAGGCCCCTCGTGGCCTGGTCTAACTGTATTTATGAAGCTTTTTGTTCAAATTGAAAGCAGATATGAATTTGTGAATTTTACAAAGCCATAGTATTGTAGTAATTTAACATGGATCCCATGTCAGAAGCTGGATATGTTGCTTTGAACACAGGAAGCTTGGCATGTTAACGTCACATGTGTCGATATCACAATAAATGGCATGTAGATGCAACCAGCAAGTAGTTCTTTCCTTTTTCACGTTGCGTTCGTGGGATGTTTCCAAGATTGTAAAATTGTAAGAGAGTTGATCCTTTTCCCCCTCTTCCCAGTCCCGTTCCCTTTCAGCCATAGACATGGTGCTGCTATGTGTTCTACGTTGTGACTGGAGATAGTACTTTTACATAAAGAGGTGCAGCTTGGCGCTGTAGGGTGAGCTACTGGCTAGCCCAGGACCCAGGGGGACGACAAAAACCACACATTATCCTCTGTACAGTATCAGGAATGCTTGTTACCTCAAGACAAAAAAAAAAAAAAAAAAAAAGTCTAATGAGCTGCGCGTTTCGCAAGCCAAGACGTATAGGTTTTTAAATAAATAAATGTAAAAGAAAAGACAAGCTGGTGTTAAGGTTTTCACCGCAGTTTTTCTTTGAATGTGCAAGGAGAGAGATTGACTGAGACCTCGTCAGAGAAGTCGCTGCATCCTCCCTTCCCCAAACCCTAAAGAGCTTGGCTTTGTGTCTTGTAAATGAGAGCAGTTGCTCTTTTTAGTCTTTTTTAGTCTTGAATGGTGTTAATCAATGACCCAGAAATAAAATGTCACTTCATGTTGTTTTTTTTTTTTTCTTTGCTGGTCCGAAATGCACAATCTTTCTTTGCAGACCCGTTCTAGACACTGTTAGCTAGAATTAAAGTTGAGCTTCAAAACTGAACGTCTTGCCTTGTCTGTTTTCTGTCTTTAGTACTTTTAACGCTTGTTGGGGTAGAAACTTTTTCACATTGAGGATGGTTTATCTAGTCATAGGAAAAAAACACTTGGGGTGTGCTGTTATGGGAAAAAAAAAAATCATCAGCAGTGGGGTTACTGTGACCGACCGGAAGTGGGTTCTTCTCCAATAACAGCATGTCCTGAAGGTTTTATTCCTCTTATACCACAGCAATTTGCCAGTGAAAGACACATGGTGCTTTTAACCATAAATAGCTATATTTAATGTTACGTAACATCCACAATCTGCTATCACACTCCATTGCAGCAGTGATACACAAGTGTTGGTCATTCCATCATCAGACTTTGTTTTTTCTTTCTCTCTCTTTTAATGTTAATCATACAGAAAACGCAGCTTGCGATGTTACCAAGAACCCGCAACGTGCAAAGACCTTCCTGTGGTGAAAAAAACGAAAGTTACAACTCTCTGACGGTTACGAAGCACAGACAATCGGGACTCCTTTCATAAACGTTCAACAAACTTCTGACCAATTAGATTCGAGAATTCAACAGCGCTGTGGTCTAAACATTTGTATAGTTTTTAAAGTAATCATTGGGTTACAAATAGAACCATGAAGTTGCCCCATGAAGTATCACGCTATCGGAAAAGGGTTAAAGTAAAACCCCAAATCCAAACCCAATATCAAACCCCAGACTTCCCAAAGAACACTTGAAGGGTTGTTTTCTATGGGTGCAGGGTTATACGTGACAAAATGAAAAGTTTTTTTTATTGAAATGAAACAGTTCATTCATAGCCTATTTATGTTTTATATACCTAGCAAATATGAGCAATGATCATTAGACAAGATGTATCACAGTTCAATAATCAAACCTTTTAAAATATCGCAGGTTTAACAGTTTAACACTCTGCTTACTCAAAAAGAAGTAAGTAAGTAAGTTAATAAATCCCACACATGCACATAGAGAGGAGCTCAGATCTTTGTCTTGTCAGGGTGCAGTCAGTCAGTGTTTAGATCACGTCCTTGATTTATTGAGAAAAAAAAAAAAAAGACTGCCTATTTCACACACTCTCCTCACTGACTAAGGTCTGTGATATCGCTGTGTCTTTGGCACTTGGCATCCTCGTGTTTGCGGTTTTTCGGAGGAGGGAGCAACATTTCTTCCCACACTCTAGCAAAGGCGTAGCGAAAGGCTAGTCCGAACGTGTGACTTCCACAGCACGAGCACGAGCGACTGTGCAGCTTCCAGCCTGGCGCCTGTAAATTTAACTTCAACCCGAGCCGTCACAACAAAGCATCCATCTTCAGTGATGTGGTTTACCTGCGCTGAAAGAGGCCAGTCACAAAAAAAAACAAAAAACATGATCTTGTGTGATCTCTGAGCTGCTCTGCTCTGATCCATCTGAGAACTATTCCGGAGAGCAAACAATAGATGGAGGATGATTAGTGGTTTCCATGGACTTGGATTGAAACGTCAAATTTGTTGGAGAAATTTATGAAGCAGGATTTCCTATGGGGTTTTTAAGAACGTTTCTGTGCCAGTGCCAACGTTGCTGCATAGTGACTTAACATAATAAATAAAGAGTTTAATCTCACACCGTGCACTTCCTAATTATACAATGCAACAGCTTGAATGATATCACAGCGTATTGTCGAATGGTTGTTTACTTTATAGGTCATATAGAAATTTGAAAATGTATTACAGCTTGTAACGAGTAAGTGGTTTGACCTGTAACAGGCCAAGCGGTCACATGAACAATCCACCCTGAATTAATCTTTAATCTTCAACAGCGTCCCATATTTATTTTGCAATGAAACTTTGAGTTTTTTAGTTTAAACTTCTTACATCTACATGTTGGTCTATTGTCACTTCTGTTAAGTTTCCTACATTACCCACAATGCTGTTCACTAAGTCGGGAAAGTCTCCTCAACCCCAAGTTCAGCATGTGACATCATGTCAACATGGCCACTCACACTATCAACTGTAAACAAAACATCACTTGACTACTTTAAATGAGTTTACAGGAGTATATCCTCCTGGTCAATCAATACAGACACATTAGTCAGTTAAGTCTACAACACTGACCATACAGTGTGCTGTTTTGCTCCTGATCATCGCTAATCGTAGCTGGCTAGCTTGCTACTAACAGAACACACACGTTCATCGAGGAGTCTGTGTTTTTTCCCACTTTGTAGCTCAAATGTTCCGAGCTCGAAAATGCCAATCATGAGTCCTGACTTCACACTTCTTCGTTGAATGCAGAATTAACCACTGTGTCATCTCTAACTAAAGAGAGTGATGCGGCGGCACTTTAGTCTTTTAATCTGTTCATCTTTAAAAGACGCACCTCCTTATCTGTACACTCTGTACACTCAAACAGATCAACTAGGTTTCGAAGTTGAAAGTACGATTGTGGTGGTAGTCACGGTAACCAGGACAGTAGAACATCCAACGATTGATCGGCAGCAGAGTCTCTGCTGTAACTCACTACAACTGTGTCATTTAACTGCATTGAGCGCAACATTCGCACAAACATCTCCACCATTTCTAGGTTGGAGTTCTCATTAATACGACATCGAATAAATCTGGAAAATGGTGAGTGAGAAAAGAAGCTGTTGCTGTTTTGCTGTTAGGAGCAAACACGGTGAAACCTGAGAGAGAGAGAGAGAGAGAGAGAGAGAGAGAGAGAGAGAGAGAGAGAGAGATGACAAATATTTCAATATTAGCCTATTTAATGTATTTCAGGGGTGGAGGTTCCCTTTAACTATATGTTAATATGCAACTATTAAATAAAGCAAAGTAGAACAACTTCACACATCTGTCGAATTAAGTGCCAGGACCTTTCTGGTCTGTGCTGTGAATAGGAATTACACATTTTATCATCCACATCATGAACCATGCAGGCAAGCGAGTGGCTTAATGCTGAGATTGGAGCTTGTGCGTGTGTCTATGTGTGTGTGCATGTGTGTGTGTGCGCAGGAGGGTGGGGGGTATGAGGCACCGAGAAGAAAAAAAAAAAAGGGAGATACTATGCCACCATTCAGCCAGGGGCCTTTTTTTCTGGAGTGCCCGCCGGTTGCATTTGTCACGTCTTCCTTTCATGTCACCACTCGCCACCTGCTCCTGAAATTCCTGAACATTTTCTGAAACCTTCCAGCGTCCTCCTTCATTTGCTCGGCCTTGCTCCCTCTCGCTGGCCCCAGCCACTCGGCTCGGCCAGCTGAAAGAAACCAAAGAAACATCGCTCCTCAAGCTTTCTTTTAGCCTTCGTTCACCAGCCCCCCTCCCCATCTTCATGTTCCACTGTGCTGCATTCGGAATGAGTCAGACACACAGAAAGTTCTAGTACAGATCCATACATAATCATTAACGTGAGTATCCTAATGAAAAAGTCCAGCTTTCAGTGTGTAACCAAACGTCTATTATTTCAATGCAAAACAACCCAATTTCTATAAAATTACTGTACACACACACATACACACTATACCTCAATTATAATACCTCTGGGTTCTTAAAGCACATCTGTAAAAAGAAGGCCGTCACATAAATCTCTATATTCCACACACACAAAGGCAGGTCACACTGGAGAGAGCGTTGCCGTGTTGTGATTGGAGGCCTTTAGGGAAGAGTGTGGTTTTATCTGTCATTGCTCTGAAGGTGCCGCCATCGGGCCCCGTGTTCACCTGCTGCTGCACAGAGCGCAGACCAGCTGCCACTTCCAGCACCACCCTCTCATTCTCTGCCAACCCGGCTGAATTCAGAGCTGCACCTCCGTCTCAAAGCGCCAGCAGAGTAGAACAAAAAAACGGCAGTGCGTTGCCCGGCCCCTGCCCTCTTGCGCCGGCCCCAGCGTGGCATTGTTGCAGTCGAACGCTATCTGTCAGCAGACTTTTGCTGACCACCCGTGAAACGGCTTTCAGAGACCCAGCGGAGGAATTTCATGGGGCCCGGGGTTGGTTAACCAAAACTAACAAAAGGTAACCGGGATTTAGGCCAAGAGCAGGTGTAAGCATTCGCATGATAAAAATCACACTCGTTCTCTGGGGGAAAGGAGGTAACTAATGATCCAGTGTGGCGGCACTTCTACTGAAATCCAAGACACCTTTGAAGCTTTTATGGCAGCGTTCTTCAACAAAGGACGAGGAGAGAAGGCAAATTCTCAAAGAAATTAAAAATATTATTCCAGAGTATACGAAGTTCGGTCCTTTATTGCGAAACCTCACAAAGCGCAGAACTATAGAAAACTGATTTGGGAGACGCACAAAGGATTTACCAGATGCGCAAAACTGAATTAATGCCAGATGGCAATGTGTGTACAGATTACACACTGAAAAAAACTTAAAATTTTAAGAATCATGTTATTAAGTCATCAATTAAATACATTTACACAACAGCAGTGTTGAATGCTCAAATCTGATTGAGCAGAAGGGGTTGATTACTTTCCGACAACAGCAGCTACGACGGTAGTACCGGCTACAAGTCAAATCACACGTTTATCACACGCGCTTGTTCTAACACATTATCCTTTCTATAGTAACAGCTCGCGCAGGGTCTCGTGTAACAGAAGTGCCACATAAACGTGTGTAATTGTTGAAATGGTGAAGCTTTTTGTAAGGAGATTTCTGGAAGGAGTCTCCAGTGTGAGCGCTTTCTAACACCCCGAGATAAAGCTGTAACTTTGGGTTTTTCAACATGGGAAGATCTTCAGGAGGTTAAGATTTTGCAGTTTCTCAGTATCATCATGACAAAATTGATTTTTTAATATATATATATTAGAGTAGTTCTTAATCTAATTGATAACAGGAGCTAACTTGTTTTGTAGGTATTCCACAACTTTAAAGGTAACTACAAATGGATAAATAGTATGACGTGATGTTCTGTAAGAAGTAAAATATTTTGGCAAATTGATGATGTTTAGTGAAAATAAATCACTTCAGGATGTGCTGAACACGTGTGCTGGTTCAACATTGCACCTATTTTCCTATAACAGCGTGCCCTGTCACCTTTTATTCCTTTTTATTCTTTTATTATTAATTTATTACGTAGTTATTCAATAATTACATCATCAAAGCGTCTTGCTTAGTGTAAGGATACATGCAAAACTGGCAATCTTACCCAAAATCCCTTCCTGGATATCCCACACCTCTGATCATTATATTTATTTATTTATTTATTTGGTTAATAAGAAGCAAGACACTTCAAATGTTCACAAACATTTCTGTGTAATTCAAATTTTTTTATCTCAATTCTGAGGGCAAGATTGTTGAAATGCTGTATAATAAGTGTAGATTCTGTAAGAAAGATGATAATGAAAAATGTTAATAATCTAGTTCTGATTTGCTCCAGCAGATGGAGATGTGCATCCGTTATCATAAGCATGTCTGATGGTGGCTCTGTTTTCTCCAACTTCACCACCAGATGGTGTTCACACACAACTTCAAGCAGAAAGCCAAAGTCACCCACAGATCAGCACATACTCGCCTTCTCGAAAGGACTGACCCGAGATCCTAAGAGTCATCGTCTGACTCATTTCCTGGTATAGTTACTGTATGAGGTCACGAGGAAGCGTCGACCTTTAACACCACAGCAAAAACACTCCCACTGTTCACTTCATAAGCCTTGACTCTGCATGTACAGCACGACTGCACCGTGTCTCGCTTCTCTTTTCGTCCGGCTGTGAGTCGACGACGTCTCGTGATCTACGCCGCAGGAGGACGCCTCGGAGCAGGGTTCGCCTCTGTAGTCTTTCAGAATGACATTCCTTCTGATCCGGAAACATACTCACGGAAGTCTGCGGTCACGCTGAGTAAAGAACACACCTATGGCACAGAGAAATGTTATAATTGTGCAAATGCACATGTTCGGTATTGTTCTAGTTCAGCTGATGTTAACATCGTATACGATATTCCATCCAGGGGTGGACAAATCATAAACTCAACAGCTAGCCTCCAGGCAAGTCAGAGCTGCAATGTGCCCAGTCCAGGTTTATGCTTGCCCAGAGTTCCAGGTAACTAGGCTAATAACGCAACTTAACTCACAAATATGACAAGCTAATTATGTACAGATTATGCAAAATGGAAAACCTGAATCCCAGTGAGGGGCGACTTTATGTAGACTCTTTCTACTATCCTGACGATTTCTCTGGTGATGGAGGATCTTGTTTTGGTTTCCAAAAAAAAAAGTCTTTGGCTAACATTTCAGAATACTTTGAGCTGTGGTGTTTTCTCGTCGCACGTAAAGACGTTAATGGAGTCTGGCTAGCATCTTCGTTTTTGCCTGATGAAGTGCTGAAAGCTGTGGTGTATACAGTTTGTGTGCTATATTTTGCTGAGTCACTGTTTCCTCACCTATACTTATTCCCAATTCCGGAAACATTGGGCTGTATTTACCGCTCTTTTAGTAAAGTTGTGTGTAAATGTTTGCAAAACCAAACGAAACATTTCTTACGATTTACAAAAGTTTTGGAAACGCCGATTTTTTTCATACTCCTGTAGTAATGTCGATGAATGCCAATCACCCGTAAATTACCAGGCGAATGAACGCTATAAGCTGATTTGCATTTGGTTACGGATATAAAACTCCTTAAAAGGCAACACACACACAGCTGAAATAAACTTTCTCAGCGGTAGAAGCGGATGTTATTTTGACACACGTCTATACCAGTAAAAAAAATAATCATTTAACAGCGCAACACCTGAAAGGCCAAAACCTGGAGCCAGATTATGGAAAAGGAGAATTAGAAGTGAAATAATTAGGTGAAAAGAAAATAGTTTGACATGAAAAGCGAGAGAAAAAATAGATCTATAGAAAGTGAAAGTGAAAGCCTGAAAGTGTAACCTATATATATATAAAAGAGTAATAAGTGATCACGATTTATATGACTTGAAGCCAATTCGTTTGTCTTCTTATGCGTAAATTTACACGCACTCAGGGGCATGAGTGGGATACGAACGTTTTTTCAAAATTACGAGATTTTCTTGTGTGAATGCTCGAACGAGCGAGGACTGTTGGACTGCATGTGTTCTCAGCGAGAATCAAGGGGAAGGTGTAGGAGACAGTGGTGAGAGCAGCCATGCTGTATGGTTTAGAGACAGTGGCACTGAGGAAGAGACAGGAGTCAGAGCTAGAG
>CM074955.1:4074258-4134906 GCA_037577455.1 Pangasius macronema
GGGGGATCGGTGCCTTGCTCAAGGGTCTCACCTCAGTCGGGGTATTGAGGGTGGCAGAGAGCGCTGGTCATTCACTCACCCCACCTACAATCCCTGCCGGACCCGAGACTCAAACCCACAACCTTCAGGTTCACCTTCAGGTTACATTAGGCCACGACTGCCCCCATGGAAACTGGAGAACCCAAAGGGGGTGGCACGCAGACATGAAGAGAACATGCATGGAAACTTCACAGACAGTATTCCAAGTTCAAAATGGAACCCTAGAATGTGATGTGGCAGTGCCACCTTAAAGATCAATGATGTACCTTTAAAGCTTTACTCAAAAAGCAAAGTGAAGATATGCAATATGCACCTTCCCACTTTAAAAAAATCCATACCTTAGGACTAAATGGACCAGTGGGTCAGTGTTTGTTTAGAAAAAGGAGCGTATGTGTCTTTCCTCCTTAACAGATGTATAGTTAGCCTGTTGATTGTATTACCACCTGGATATGTACCTCACTCCATGCAGAAAGGCCAATAATAACCTTACAAGCACCCAGAGTGTTGCCATCAACAGTTCTGTGTTGTGAGATAGATGTGTATGTGGCTGTTTTTTTTCCCATTCCTGCCAGCTGTCAAAGACATTCTGACCAATCTTGTTCTGTCAAGCAGACACTCTGGCCTTTCTATACCCATGAGATTTGTATTTGACCACCCACTCCTGCCTGCATGTGAATAAAAAACAAATTGTGATCTCAGTTCTGATTCACACCTCTAGCATGCAGCAATGGCTGTGACCTTTAGCATAAATGGGGATTAGCCTCTGTCTAGCAGTCCTGGGAGCAAAGTGTTTTGGGAATCAGGCAATGTACCAGATCGACCTGATGGTGTGCACACCATGCAGAACTTGTCTTCCAGCTCAGCTAAGGAGAACCACAATTGGCAATGTGTTGCACCTTGATAAACCTCTCCCAGATGCCACTCCCCTGGGTGTATGCACTATCTTAAAAGGGCATCTGCAGCACCTTTGCCTCATAGCAAACAATCGGTCAAAAACTACTGTCCTTATTCTGACCAAGAAAGTAAATTCAGTAGAACCCCTTGTTTTGAGCTGCAAGGTCTATCATTTCAATAGCATCACTGTCCAAGAGAGAACAAATCTCATGGGTCAGAGCAATAGTTGCTGGGTTGTTGGGGTCTGAAGTCGATGAGACCGTGTGCCCTGAAAAGGTTTTTATCGCTTGGACATTGATATCAGGACACACTGATCTGATGTAGCAACTCAGCATCCATGATGACTATTCTACTCTGAAGATGCAACCTTTGGAAAGCTGTGTTTTGCAGCAATGGGAACTTGTAAAAAAAAAAAAAAGAGTCCAATGATATGAACTAATCCAGCTTGAATCTCATCTGACAACCTTACCAAAAAGGGATTGTTTTTAAGATCTAGTTTAATCCTCTGAAATCTAGAATTAGATGAAAACCATCATTCTTGTTTTGAACAAGAAAGTAAGTTGAGTAGGACCCCTTGTGTTTGATTTACATTTTCAATCGTGCCTCTGTTCATCAGAGAACAAACTTCTTGCGTTATAGCAACAAGTTTGCTGTGGTCAGAAATCAACAAGGCCCTTCAGTGTCCATGTGTATTGGAATATGAAGTGAAATGAAAGAAAGAGTCTTTTGAACAAGTTACAGGCAACCAANGTAAGGGTTCTAAGCCTCCTTAAAGTCTTCTATTTGGATAGAAGATATCCAAATCTGAATCTTATCTGATAGAGTAACACTCTGTTGTAGGGTTCTACATAAAACTTTTAGGGCTTCCCCCAGAGGAACAATCGAAGAATCCTTACAGGTTAAAAAATTTCTAAGGGTGTACTACTTCCACCAATGCATAATGGTGTAATTAGGTTATCAAACATAAATTTCGCTGACCACTGAGATTTTCCCAAGGGATGTATTTTGTCATTGTATTCACTCAGGATCCCTAGGCTGTGTCATTTCCTTTGCTGAAAATATCAGTTATTTAGTGAGATCATACATTATTTGGAGCTTGATTTTTGCTGCTAGTTTGGAATACTAAGTGTCTTGACCTTATCTCAGCCACATTGTTGACCTATGCTGTCATTGCAGAATCTTACTAATGCAGACAAAGGCAGTTCAGTGCATTTATTCCCAAATTTATATGGACTGCTTTCATTGTTCAGCCTCTTCCTTCTCATGATCTCAGTCCATTCATGAAAAATGTTAGCCCTCTCCAATCACATGGAGGCCTTAGTGTACAATCTGTCTATTTGTAATCCATTGTGCAATAACGCAGTAACGTTCTGTTGGATCAAAGGTTATGCTGGGTGTATTTCCTGTCTATGTTGCGTCCTAATGTGCCATAATGCCAACTGGCAAGTAAGAGAACAATCTATTTATGCCACATTGCTCAGTATCTTTATGGGATACGTATCTGCTGGGATACATATGGAGGTCTTGCACAAGCACTGCAGTGTATTAGAGCACAAAGTGATATAGTGATGTCAAGAGATCATCTTTAAAATAAACAGTTACGCAGGATGTTTACTTTTGGGTCGATATTTGTGGGTCAAACATTTCATGAAATCTTTTAGATGCTGCTTTTTACAGAGGACAGACTCCTTTTAAGCCAGACAGTTTTTTCCATATATGACTGAGATTTCAGCAGCACTGATGGACAGATTTTATTTCAAACCTGGACAGTTATGTTATAAGAGTATTGGACACCCTATTCTGTTTAGTACAAACTTTGTTATAGATTTTAATTTCATGACTTCTACTTTATCAAGTCAATACAATGCAAAGGAATGCTGTAGAGCAAAGATGCCTTCAAAAATGTCAGAAATGTGTCTACATTAAAGTACTATAAAAAGCAGCACACAGTAATAAATGAAATAAAGTCAATATTTGGTGTGACAACCCTTTGCTTTAAAAAAAAAATAGTAGTCTCAGGGACAGTTTAATAAGGAAATTCGCAGGTAAGTTTTACTGAACATGTTGCAGAACCAGTATATATATATACACACACACACACTCACACACACACATACATGTATATATAAATGTAATGATGTAATGTCACAAACAATTTTGCTTTATTCAGTGAAAACCTTGTACCATAATATGAAAAAAGAGAAATTAAGAAAGAAAAGGTAGTTAAAACTAAAATAATAACACTACAAAACATAAAAAACATATAATAAAAAATAGTAATGTAAATGTAAGACATGTAATTAGTTAGTTAAATGCTTTAGCTTTTAGCTGTTTTTTTTTTTTCTTTTCTTTTTTTGTTTTTTTTTTAATCGGTGATAGATGGAGCCTGACCAGTGTTTATTGGTAATGTGTTCCAGACCTTTGGTGCATAAAAACAAAAGGCTGCTTCACCACTCTTTTTTAGCACTTCATGATCATAAACCTTAATTTGGAACATTGTTGATCAGACATTCAGAGATGTATGAAGGTTCTATAGCATGAGAGATTTAAAAACAAGTAATAAAATGGTATAGACAAGTTTAAAGGAAACAGACCGGCAGGCAGTAGAGCAATGCTGAAGCTGCTCTATGTCTAATATGATCTTGTTTTCTAGTATTTGTTCCTTTTTTGCTGCTACATTTTGCACAATTTGTATATGGTATGTGACAAATTGTGGACTTATCAACTGTAAAATCACTTACTGTGTTTAATGGTAGAATATATTAATAAATGACAGTGCATATGGCTCTAAAATGGTCTAAGAAGTTCAGAAGTTCAAGAGGTGGCCCATGGCTATGTCGATCTGTTGCCCTCTTGTGGAAATCTCAGTCAGATCACAGTGGCATACAACCTCACATCCACTGATCAAAAAAAACCCCAGGTATAATAGTGTTTCTTCTATTCCATACACACTTATTCATCCTGCTGTACGTCTCATTGTGCTCATTGACTAGACCCACATGCACACTCAGCAGACTGTCTGTGCAGGCTGTTAAGGGACTGATTAGGCCTCTGATTTGCTTGCGTGTTCCCCCACCAATGCCTCATCAGGGCTGTGTATGCAGGCACTCAGCATTCACTTTGAAGCTCAAAACGTGTTTTGACTATGATGTCTCTTGTTCTTCGTTGTGCTGTGATCGACTTTGTTGGTGCTACTTTGATTAAAACCACGTGAAAGCCTCTCTCTCTCTCTCACTCTTTAAAGTGCCCAGGCTAATGGCTGTCAGGATTACTGCCAAACGCAGGGTACTTTATTTGCTCTCCTAGCTCTTTTAATGTCTTGCATTCACTCGTGTTTTTGCACTTACTTGTTTGTGTTTGAGCTAAAACCACTCCCTTTCTTGAGCATCTTTCTTGAGAAATGCTGTGTTCCAAACCAAAACTGCGAAGGAAAACTGTAAAATGCATTTACTATCTCATTAGCAGAATAGCTTTTGAACAACAAAGTCAAAGCTTTATAGTTATATCAAGGCCTGTGTTTTTGTTGACCAGGTCACCTCTGAGTTCAAGTTCAAGTTCCCAAGGGAAAGCCGTGCTTATTGAAGCTATTTGGGAGTTTCGGTGCTCTGCCTCCTTGCCTGGAGATGTCATGTGGAAAGTGACTGGCAGGCCTGCTCCAACCCCTTCAACAGCCAGCTGCATGATTACAGGGAAAGGCTCCATGTTGTTTCCCTTGTCCTAATGCCCCAGTGTACAGCTCTAAGCACAGTTCACAGTGAATGAGCTGGTTAGGATGTTCACAGCCATTTGAAGTGCCTTGTCTTTATGAGCAAACATCTGGAGTGTCCCAAACAGACACCTCGCAGCTGGCCTTACAAAGAGAACTCAGGGTAAAAACACTCTAAATACAGCCCTTGGGCTGTGCTGCCAGAGGCATCGGTATCCCTCTTCTCTGCATCTGCAACAACATGTAAAAACACACCTCGCTGTGAACTGTGCAGTCTGAACAATACCACATTACATATGCGCAAACTAGAGGTCTTATGAAAAATTCATGGTCCAAATACTGTATCATCCAATATCATGGTTCAAGTGTTAAATCATTTGCTTAGGGAAATGGTAAGGCAGACATTTTAAGGAAAAAAGTTTACAAAAATGATTTTCTCTGATTTGTTCCTGATATATTTGTTTGTGTGACACAATTATCTAGACCAGTATCCCGTCACATTGATTGTATATCTAATCCAGTTCTTATAATCTTTCCTCTTATTCCAATACACACTCACCATCCCTTTTATTAGGAACATCAACATGTACACCTGCTCATTTATGCAATTATCCAATCAGCCAATCATGTGTCACCTGTGCAATGTGTAAAATCATGCAGATACAGGTCAAGAGCTTTAGATAATGTTCACACTGAAAACCAGAAGAGATTACACGGAATGGTGCGAGTTCTATGCGCAAAGACACTTTGTTGATGAGAGAGGTCAGAGAAGAAAGGTAAGACTGGTTTAAGCTGACAGGGTAGACTATGATGAAGACTATAGTAACTCAAAAACTACTCTTTACAACTGTGGCAAGCAGAAAAGCATCTCAAAGCACACAACAGGTCGAAACTTGAGGTGGATGGGCTACCACAGCAGAAGATCACATCAGGTTCCACTCCGGGTGGATGAGAACAGTGGGCACAGGCTCATCGCCTGGTCTTTTTCCAATCTTCAACTGCTCAGTTTTGATGAACCCGTGGTCATTAACTGAAGCTTTTGACCTGTATCTGCATGACATAATGCCTTGCATTGCTGCCACATGATTGGCTATTTGGATAATTGAGTAAATGAGCAGCAGTACAGGAATTCCTAATAAAGTGCAAGTAACAGCTCTAACAGAGGAAAAACAATTTATTAATTTATTTTGCTTTGTAAAATATTTTTTATCAAGATGTACAAATGAAACATGAAACAAATCAGAATCAAGGAAATTCACCACTAGCTGAAACTTTGGGTTTTCAGTTCCAATAGTATGCACAACTAGCAAATTTATATAATTTGTATACGTCATGGAATCAATGGATAGTTGCTTTATTAATTTTTAAATATCTATTTGTTTTATATGCTTTTGGATTATATCCCGTTGCTTAAAGGTTAACAACATAACTAGTGAACTAATGAATGTATATGTAATAATATGTATCTTCTGTGATTGCTCACTGTATATTATTTTTTGATATGTTTAAGTGGCAGGCTCTATACGAGTGTGTTAAGGAGTTAGGCGTAGAATTCAGCGCAGCACAGGCGATGCCGTTCAAGGGTGGAGCAGGTGCTTGGTGGTGGTTACTTGTGGCCCAGACCAGGTGTGAGAATTTGAATTCATGCAAGAGGCTGATTTGCTTCAGTTGAGCCCAGCCCATCCCCCAGTTATGTTAATCTTTTCAACATTCTTGTTGCTATTTCTATTACAAGGCATTGAAAAGATTTTCCATTTCCAATTTCTGTTATTATTCTATTATATAAATCAGTAATTCTAAACGTTTTTAAATGTTTAAAGTAGAATAAATCAAATAAAAATGACATAACTATATATATATACTGTGTGTGTGTGTGTGTGTGTGTGTGTGTGTGTGTGTGTGTGTGTGTGTGTGTGTGTATACAGTTGAAAGTTTAGTTTCAATTAAATCTGCTCAGACAATAATATATAATATACTGTATTACAATATAAAAAATATTACAAAATATATCACTGTCTTGGAGTGGATTTAATTGACATTAGACTTTAATAAACTTAAAAAAGCCAGCTTAAAGACGGTTAAAGACGGTTAAAGACGGTTAAAAATAATTTACTTAATTATTAATTAATAATCATCAGCTAAGGTTGCTCTGTTTAGGAATTTTTTTTTTTTTTGTCTGTATTATTAATAGGCATTTAGTCCTTTTAAAAGCGTAAGAACCAGCATAATTCTGCTTAACTATAGATAGATAGATAGATAGATAGATAGATAGATAGATAGATAGATAGATAGATAGATAGATAGATAGATAGATAGCCTTATCTCTTACTTTAACAGTGGTCATTTTTTTCTGTATTCTTATCATCCCTATTTTTATCTTGGCATCGGAAATGATGCCGAATCGGAAAACCAGTCCAGTAATTGAGGCCACCCACAGCTGGAGACTGAAACCTACATGAGAAGCCCCCATCATTACGTATCATTTTAATGGGATGAAATAAGTCCAGGAAGGAAATAGAATTATCCACAGACATGAAACCATATACCATGAAAAAAAAAAAAGTTTAATTTCACAGCAACAAGTAAAGAGCATATGACAGTTTTGCACAAATAAATAAATAACCAATTATTTCATGATGGCTGCATATAAAATAACATAAAACAGAGATCTGACCATCACCTGAGTCAGTGGTTAGCCCAAATTTGAATGTTCAGTTCTAATAGCATGCACTGATTTTACTATAGAACAAACAAATCAACGACTTTTTTTTATAACACTTTTATATGGAATGATATGAAACACTACTACTAGTGATATGACTACTGTATCTAAACTATAAACTATAAACTATAAACTATATCTAATATTACTCTCCCCCTACGAATATGTGCCATATTTTGTTACAGTAGGTGTTGTCTATATATACAAATTAGCTAAGCACTAGCAGTTCCATTTCCCCAACATCTGCCTGAGCTCTTCTCTTGGAGTGCCAATCACAGACTAGTCAATTAGCAGCCAATGCACTTCCTGTTAGCAAACGCATCGTTGTGAGCTGTTTCGGCCATCGGGGTGCCCTGTGAAGTCTTTGTGCTGGAGAACTTGAAAGGCCTGTTGTGATATAAAGGCAGTTTCGGGGCCAAACTGTTTAGTGGAGAAGAGGCACTTGAGAGGCGGTTGGATGTTTATTTGGTTGACAGACGACGGAGCTGACGCAGGTAGGTGGAACAGGGCAGCTATTTTAAGGGGGGCCTTTACAACCCTCATACATTCCGTTTATTGGAGCAGAAAGCTGTCATTCTTTCAGGCAATGACAGAGCTCCATTTAGCTCCAGCTCATGGCCAGGAATACTTGTGTATTAAGTGACCACACCTGTCTCCGTTTGCCTGCTCTTTTGTTGTGGCACAATGTTTATTTGAATAGAAGTTTGTGGATGCTGTGAATTCACCGACACTATCAAAAGAACCTTTTGGAAGTCATTTCTGTTTCTAGACATGGATTATAGGAATGTTAATGAATCTGTGATGGTGCTTTTTTTCTTAGAAATCAGCAGACATGATCTACCTTTTCAGCAAAGTGTGGCTAATTATACTTCCACTATGACCTCAATTCAGATTTAAACGGTTAAATGGTTTTGATTCTTCTGTTGTCATTCAAGTCCACTGTCAGAGTCCTATTGACCCTAGATCTATTTCTGTTGTCCATTTGGTGGCAACAGCTAACATTAAAATGACAGAGAGACTTTGGAGCTTTGCAGGGATTTCTATACGCTGATCTTTGTAAATAGAGCCAAGCCTGCCAGCTTGTCCACCCTCGTGCCGAAATTCTTTCAGTCAGAGAGAGAATTGGCCTGTAAATGTCATCGCCATTGCCCTTGTTGTCTTAGCAAACTGTTTTGGACTTAACTGGCGGTGTATTGTCGTAAACTGTGTCCGAAGAATTAAAGAAAGTAAAGTTGCTGTAGACGATTGGAAAAATCCCTTCATTAGTCAACACACAGAAAAAGGAAGGGCCCTCTCCAGCTCTCCTTTCAGGGAAGTGCATGCCTGGAAGGGCAGAGACTCGTTCCCTCCTGCACCCTCCCAGGCGTCTACTGCATGAAGCTTTCTGAACTAAAGGGGGAGGATTACACTCCTGGGAGTAACCGTTCGGCCTGTAAAAGCCGCCCAATCTGCAAACCAGGCCCTGGACGAAGTAAACAAAGGCAAGACAGTGACTTGGCACTGCTGTCCCTGCAGAAACGCTGCCCACGCATAGTCTAGCAGTGTCTGCTAGCATATTTTTAGGCTCACCAACAAACTTTTTTTTTTTTCTATACTTAAACTCCAAAGTGGCCTATTCTTACTAGTGTTTTATGTGACCAAGAACTATTGATGCCTGGTTAGGATGATGCTACAGTATGCCAGTTGTGGATGTGGTTTGTGGGAACGGGTTAAACCCTGCTTCTGCTCAGCCCTGCTTTTTCCTCTAAAGGGAGGCATTAAAAGCACACAGCTGTCTTTTTTTTGTTTTTTTTTTGTTCTGAGCTTTATTAACTTCCACTTAAGTTAGGGTATTGTCATGTGCACAGCACATACATCACAATGTTGAACAGGAACTGTATAAAACTACAGACAATATTTGGTAAATGTCAACAAGGTTCAGAGCACACACCACAGGACTCAAGACAGACCAACAGCTTCACCAGAGATGCGGAGAAATGGCCGTGAAGGAACTGACAGAAATATAAGTGAATTGTTTATTTCCATACTGTTCATATGTTTTTTTTTAAGTACAACTCATAAAAATAGACATTAGGCTATTAGAGGTGGTTGTGGAGTGGCTGATTAGATTAGGCAATGATGCATTTCTGTTCATTCATTCTTGCTACCATTGGAGTGCACGGCCGTGCTTGTTGATACTGCACGCTTTTGGTTAAGCAAATCTAGTCCGGTTGATTTGTATCTGTTCCAGATCATGATGAGGGTCAGAGAAGCTATTTGCCTTCACTGAGCATCCAGCCAATTGTAAACAATATCCACAATGATGCAAAACAGCTCCATTTGGAAAGAGGTTTGACACGGCTCTAGGAAAGGAAGAAGTAAGGAGAGGGAAATGGCCTCCCCCTGACACAACAATATTTCAGGTAAATCAATCAAAGCGAGTAATTCTCCATGGTCAGGTAGATCAGAAGCATGGACATCAATAATGCAGAGGAATTATACAATGCAAAGTAGTGGATTTCAACAAATACTGTAATACATATTCCTGTGATTCTTCCTCAAGATTTCTCAGTAGATATGGCTGTGATTTCTGATAAAGACTTTTGTTCTTGAGTCAGTCTAACAAGAGATTTTCTTTCAAATTTGAACCTAGGTCGCAGTCACAATCACCCCTATCAATCCACTCCTCCACCTCTCCTTATCCACATTCACCATATAACACAAAACATGTGACTTCAATTAATTAAAGGACATTCTCAAATTCTTTTCATGCTAATTTAATTTTGTACCTGTAACAAACAAAAAAATAATAATAAGGAATGCTTCACTTGAGATCATCTCAGTCAGTTCTAAATGGATTTGATAAACCTCTTTCTGTTATAGCAGTAAGCCTACTTCTCCTGAAACACCCAACCTAAAAAGCAGCCATTCGGCATTTCACCAATTACGCAATGTTCTATTTAACAAAATATATAAAGAAAAATATAGGGTTACCGGTCAAGCATATAGTGCAGTCTCACAGCTGTCTTCAAATATTTCCACCATGATTATCATTTCTAAAAGTAAATCACAGGGTAAAGATAGCTCAAACGTGACAAGGCGCAGCTAGTGGCCTTCCAGGACTTCAGCCGAGGGGCGATGCAGCAACAGGAAAAACATTTGCCGTCAGCAAAACTGGGAAGAGGAGTCTGTCGGTCAACAACATTATGAGGTAGAGAATGACTGAAAGGGACATATGTCTCCTTTGAACTTGTCAAATTAATGATGAAAATAAATAAATAAAAGAATGAACCACAAAAAAAGATGAATATGAATAGACTATAGTGTTTCTCAACCCAAATATTCCTGCGTTTAAGCTTTATCCCAGACCTGAACACACCTCCACCAAGCTGAATAAGTGGTACAAGTGTGCTGAGAGCTCGGATCAAGCAACATGTCCGTCTAGGGGTCCTTGAGGATTGAGGTGGAAAACGTTCAACTCCATGGCTATACATTTCTAGTTCTTTTATCAGTACACATGAATACTGATTTTTTTTTTTTTTATATATATAGCTCTTCCATGAACACCACCATAATGTACCACAGGGAAGACTGAATCGAATTTCATTTGTATGAAGTGGTCTGGATTTTACTTGAAGATACCTTCCTCTCTATAGATCTGACAAAGATTGACAGCAGATAAGTTCAGAGTTCAGCCCCCCACCCCACACCCCCACCCCACCCAATTGGAGCAGAGCTAAAAACAGATTTGAGGGGTGTAGGACTTCAACAGCCCACTTTCAGTGGCCTAGAGTAAGCCGATACTGTTTCGGTTAGACCCCCAGAGCTCAGACATTGGACAATGGCTTCAGTGCGTAATACCATCGGGGTTGGTATGATTTCACAAGTCAAGAAACTTGAACTAATCTTGTGTTCATGCTAATCCTGCACTTCACATATGCCACTTTGGAAGTCATCGGTATGACTTGGAGCATGATCAAGAACTTATATCAAACTGTCTATAAGCAAACAAAATACAAAATGCAATCTCAGAAATAATGGGACCAAACTGACCTTGTGCTTGTCACTGGAGTGGTACCATCATCTTTTGTACCATTAATATATATTATTATACCTTTAAGGATATTTTAAGGTACATAATTGGACCTTAAGGAGTGATGTTCCTTTACTCTAAAGACTAATTAAAGGTACACCACATGCACCTTCCCAGGTAAAAGATACATACTAAAGGTACAAATGTGACAAGGATAAGTACAGTTTGCTACATTTATTTCTGAGACAGTAGATGCTGTAAGCTTTTCGCACAAAGATTTGCTTTTTCACTGCTGAAACAAATATCACTAATTAGACTACACCTAGCTGCAGCATCACAACTCATAGCCAATAGTAATTATTACCATAAAAGTGTCCAAGTCATATTGACGAGTTCCTCCATGGACCAGACTCGTAATTCTGCTCATTTTCGACATGACACGCACTTCACCATAAGGCTATGTCCAAAAAACGCATACTAAACAGTAGGTCAAAATAGTAGCTTGCATGCGTCAGCTCTCACGCATGCGCAGCAGGTGTGGTTTGGTGTGGTCATATGCGGTTTTAGACGTAGCCTAAGATTTAGTACACTTTCTTTTCGAGGGATAGAATATCCATCACTCCTCTTTTTAACCTTAAAAAAAATGTAAAAAGAAAGAAAAAAAAAACAGTGCAAAAATCCATGTTGTAGTTAATTGTAGGAATTCCAGGTATTAAACACTCGGTAGCAGCAGAAAGGATAAATAAACAAATAAATTAAAAGTGTTTTTTTTCACACACGTAGAAAGAGGCTGTTCAAAAGGAAATATAAAACGAACGATTATAAATAAGCTAATATACATGATAATAATGATGCTGATGATGCTGATGCTGATGATGAAGAGAGTAATAATGCGATACACTTGACCTCGTGTGTAAGATTTGGAGAAAGTGCATCGTCCGGGTTTCCCCCCTGCATTGGCTGCATGTCTCGTGCCTTCTTCCCGTGTTCGTTTAGATTCTCGGCAAGAAATGTGTCACCGTCATTGCTGTTGACACTCGGTTTCCTTTTTTTGTTTTGCCTGTCCTGCTCAGTCCGATGTACATGCCCGGGTGTGCAACAGACTCGTACGCGTTGTAGTTGTTTGCCAGGAGCGTCTCTCTAAATTTGCACTCGTCGGTGTACTGCGCCTGGGACGGAAAAAAAAAAAAGAGTGGAGACAAAAAAGGTTGGCGCAATATCAATCTTATGCTGTATATAACATAACCTTTAAAAAAAATTATTCTGTAATGTTTAAGAGAGGAGTAAAATAATATGCGTAACGAAAAGGTCCTCTGAAGGCTGCATCATTTGTACCTTTCATTTCATGGATATAGTGTAACCTTAACCATGATTTAAGGCGCATGAATTACTTTTGGAGTTTAAAGATGCACCTTTCTAGATGATATAGGTACTTTCTAGGCAAAAGAAACTAAAGGTAACCTACAAAAGGTGCACCCTTGAATGAAGACACCACTCCGGCGACAGGGAAAGGTACTGCTTAGTACCTTTTTTAATGCATACGTAATACAGATATCTTGAAACCAATTTGTTAAAAAAAATGATTGCACATCGAGAGCATCTTGAGAAACCTCAGATATTCAAGATGAGTAACCTAATCATAGCCGACTGTAGCCTTCACATCATCCAACAGAAATAAATAATCTAAATGTTGGATCAAGGGATAAAATATCTNTTTGTGGCTATAAATGATTTTACTACAGACTACCTATTTTATGTGCAGACCAAATCAATCTGAGACAGCCAGTCAGTATTTTGGGTGGGTTTGGGATGGGCTGCCTAGTGTGTGTGTATGTGTGTGTGTGTGTGTGTGTGTGTGTGTGTGTGTGTGTGTGTGTGTGTGTGTGTGTTGGTTCTACACCCAGTGTGGGTGGTCCTGTCTCTTTGGCCAGTTCATCTTTACTCTGGAGCAGGACAGTAGGTGCGCGCTCCGGGCCGCAATGCTAAGAATGGAATGTGCGCGTCTAAGTGATGTACTGCGCTCCCGGGTTTATCCAGGCCCACAACCAAAACACGACTATGAGCAATCCGAGGATAGACAAGAGAAGGGCTGGAGGGTGTGTGTGTGTGTGTGTGTGTGTGTGTGTGTGTGTGTGTGTGTGTGTGTGTGTGTGGTTGGGGGGGGAGTTCATAACTCTAAAACAGGGTGACGTGCCATCGGGCTCCGATAAGCAAATCTACAGGAGGAAACCGGCCGTAAATCATCTCGTGCACTCACAGATCCGTAGAGCTTCCCCTTGCTGTTCATGGCCACGAATAGCTCGCTCCGGACGCCGTACAGTGTCACGACTCCGCGCTCGACCGGAGATATCTCAAGAAGACCTGCGACCAACAACAAAATACATCCATGACCTTGGGTGACTCATATCTGTAGCCATATCAGGCCAGTGCATTTGTAAAGTGTTGGGATTGTTTACATTTTAGAACCCTACAGCATCCTTCTTGAAGGAAATTGCACTTTCCGCCTCTGGAGTGTTTCGCAAACTACACCTATTATCATTCCGTGTGAAGATATTTACCCTTCCTCCATACTTGTCCAATTTTTAGACTCCTCAACCAAGTGGACTTTTGTGCTCCCTGAGTATTAGCTGCTCTATGAAGCAATCTTCAGACTAACGCATCTATATCTCTGAAATTAGGTCAAATTCACGAGGAGTTCAGTGTCTTTTTAAACCATTCCCACATCTAGGCTGTACTAAACGCCTGAAAAACCTTATATATATAACATTATAACATTTGTCCTAACATATAGAGATAGTTACCCTTCATCCCTTCCCCAAGGAACTATGAAGGAACAAATAAAGAACGTAAGAACCCTTTACGTTAAGACAAATGTGATATATTGGGTATAAGTTCGAGACCTTTCTAAACTTTTGGCACACAGCCTTCGCCTAGTTTCTGTTTAATATAGGCTAAATGTGTGCGTCCTACTCAGAATGTTGCCTCCTACCCTTTATAGAGGTGCTGCGAAGCTCCTGCGTATGCAATGAAAACGTATATGTAATGTATCCCCGTCTAGTTTTATGTCATGCCTTAAAATAGTCCATGGGGACACAAAACAAATCTCAATATCGATACTGGATACACAAGTGCCTGGCGCGCTGCTCTTTGACTGCTGAACAACTGCTATAGCATGTGTAGTAATAACAGACATACGCTTATTATACCCTCCGTCTGCTGTCGTTATACACCTTAACCCGGCTTAGCTATTAATTAGGCCTACAGAAGACTTTAGGATTAATCTTCCGTAACAGATGGGTTTTATCCCAGGCCCAACTTTAGGAACAACTTTACATGTTGGCCCGGTTCCGACCCATCTCATGTTACACAGACCTGTGTGGTATTAGCACGGTGCGGAAAGCATTCACGGACCCAGATGTTGACCGGCCTCCACATGTGGTTTGTTTCACAATAAGACTAAATCAAGCAGCCGAAAGTGTTTTACAGTCGACACATTAGTCATCTACTGTATCATCAGATTAGTCCGACTTAAAAGTAGATTGGTGATTGGGTAGATCCATATATCAGATCACTGGAGCATAATATTTCAGGGTATGCATATTTTCCTTTCATTGTTAGGCTAATATTGACATCAGACAGCACAGATCATTGTTCATTTTCGGTTAGTACTGAAAGAATGAAAGTATCCTAATATGTCCTAAGCACTCGTACCAACGGCTCAAAATAGGCCCACATGATGGAACTTACTGTAACGGTTTTCGTTGTGCACCCCAGTAATCCTACCGTCGGGTAAAACTTGGAGATGAAACCCAATGCCCACGTTGCAGTAGAGGCGCCGCAGTCTCTTAATGCCCGTGAGATAGTCACTGTCCCGGTTGACTTCTCGCTTCTCGCCGGGAATCCTGGCCAAAGAGCGCGAGTAAAGAGTCTCCCAGCGTCGCTCCACGGGCAGAGGAGCGCAGCGCACCGAGCTCGCCACGAGTCCCAACACCAGTAACGGCAAGAGGGCCGAATGAACACTCATCCTCCTGACCAACACGGAGGCACGCGTCACTGTCTGCAGGAGTTCAAATACGCTAAAAATATGCTCTTTGTCTATTTTGGTGTCCACTGTCCCCCCTCGCCGCCCCCCAGAAAAGATTCCACAGAGCAAAAGCGCTTACTCACAGGCGAAGCCGCGGCTCGCGCTGTTGAGCGACATGAAGTCGCGCTCGATGTGGTAGCGCGAGCGCCCTGAAATCACACTCGAGTCCAAGTTTGCAGGTCCGGAGTGACTTGACCAAGGTTCAGCAACAAAACTCGGCCATGCCGTGCTTTTTCAGCCCCGACAACTATATTTATGCGTGCAGAGAAATTACATCACGCGTCAAGCGCCCCATCACCGGGAGACACGAACCACTGACAGCGGACCGAGTCCTTATAACACGCGCGCATATGAGCTGTGGGCTTTAGCGAGAAGGCAGCGCGCGTGCGTGCGATTGGTCAAGCGCGACCGTGTGTGTGTGTATGTGTGTGTGTGTTGTGTGTGTGTACGTGTGTGCGCGCGCAAGCGTCAGTGCGCGCTCTCACTCAACAAACGTCATAACGGCGCTTTAAAGATAATGAAAGTTTTATGGCGCGTTATAAAGTGAGTGGAAATAATCCGGGTGTCGCGTTTCGTAGCCGCGTAGAAGCCTGCACTTACAGCCACTCCGTTTGTTTCTCTTCGTTGTAAGAGAGGGATGAAATAATTTATGTTCGAGAGGATGTCAAGTCGGAAATCACCAAGATAACAAACCGCTTTGCTAGCCAGGAGGTAGTTTTATAAATGAACAATAATAGGAAAAAACAAAAGTCAGGTTTAATTCATTGCAAATGCTAATTAAAGACTGGGTTCAAAAAAGGAAATTGACTCATGTTCTCTGTGAGAACAATACTCTCTCTCTCTCTCTCTCTCTCTCTCTCTCTCTCTCTCTCTCTCTCTCTCAGAACAAAAAGCGTACTAAACCGTACCTTTCCTTGTCACTGGTCTGGTACCTTCAAGTATTTTACCTAGAAAAATGCATGCACTATACCTTTAAATCTTTCATCTATTTATGCGCGTTAAATCAATGTTACAAGTACACTCTATCCATATTTCCAAGCGAAAGATACATATTAAAGCTACAAAACATAAGAGTGCCAGTAAGATCCAGATTAGTACCCTTTTAATGGCGAACAAGTGTACATGTTTTGGCTGGTATTAGCTTCTCAGCAAAGGGACAGCGCAGTTTGGTGTAGTCTATTGTCTGGTGTTGATTGCAGGCATAAAACCTGGTTGTTCCAGGTTTGTTGTACAGACATGGTCCGAGCACGGAGATCACTCAGATTGACCATTTGTCAAGTCGAGTGGTCATGTCGTGAATGTTGTGCGTCATTGAAGCAGCGTGGGGGACACAAAAATGGTAACCACTAAACATCAACACTATGAGTCAAGCCTTCTGTGTGTGTGTGTGAGTGTGTGTGTGTGTGCGTGTGTGTGTGGCCCCAGGCTGATGTGGACCTCTAATGCGCGCTCCCTACTGATGCAGCAACGTAAACCCAAAAACCACAGGAGACACTAAAAGCCTTAGCGACATGTATAACGACATGTCGTGTCACTTCGCATCCTCACACTTCCGGCTCAGAAAATAAAGGTACCAAACTGTAGGCTGGTGAGGTGCCATTCAAAGGTTACATCTTTAGTATACGTATATATCTTAACCAGAAATGTGCATGTGGTGAACCTTTAAGCTTTTAGCTTTTAGAATAAAGGTACCAGAGGTCCAATAATGTCTTCTTCTTCTTTCTTCTTAGGGCTCCTGCAATGGGGTGGGGGTGGGGGGGGGGGGATTGGGGGGTGACCCGTCCCGGTGCGTTGAGCTGACCAGATGAACCAGTACCTTACATATATTATGCATAAATAAAGTTGCCAAGCTGTTCTTTCCTTGTCACTGTACTTGATGCGACCATCAAATGGGGCATGTACCTAGAAAAGTGCATGTAGTGCTTTCATTTGTCCTTAAGGTCCGATTATAAATCATTTTTTCAAGGTTTCCAGGTAGCATATACACAGTAAAGGAACACAACATGTCCCCTTGATGGTACCACTAGAGCGCCAAGGAAACATCCTTCATTTCTGAGAGGTATTTCTAGAAGTATTCTAATGTTAATTCAGCTTAATGATAGCATAAGCAGTGTGTCTGATGCACATAGGCTAGGGGACAGATAGCCTGATAAATGTAGCCTATAAAATGAACATACAGCTAAAGAAAAAAATTGTTACCTTTTACAACATCCTGCATAATAACGCATAATAACTGCAGTTGTGCCCCTTGTCATGATGACACGTTTTCTCACGTTCACGTCTGGCTACACCCCATTGTCTATTGCCAGGACCCCCTTTCTTTATCCCAAGACATCAAACTGAAATGTCCCAGATGCTTCTAGATTTCAGGCTGTTGCCCGAGTTTGCTCAACCTGCAGTCCAAGGTTGGGTGGTTCACTAATGCTACCCTCTGATGGGGGTCTTCTGCACACAGAAACACGTCGTTTGATCTTTGCGCGTGTGTGTCTAGTCTGCGGCGCTTGTAGATGACGTGTGGACTCAGGCAGTGATCAAAAAAACGCTGCATTGTTGGGGGCAGAATTTATTATAATACCAACTGAACAGGCGTGTCGATGCTATGCCCGTTTTGATGTGATCATATTAGGATCAGGGAAATCTTAAATACAAATATATTTGGCTTTGTGTTATGTGTGTGCAGTTTGAATTATTACAATTATCTCTACTCATATTCTTTGTGATCCATCCATATGATTTGTCTTGCATTTATATGTCGTCTGTGTCGGTGTGCAGATTAAATAATTTATGGTCTTAAATAGAACTGACAGAAGTTTACGGAAGCTTTTTTTCCCTGTAGGATATTTTTGTCTCTATATCTATCTCACGTTTAATATTCATAATAATATCGGCGGCGCGCGCGGCCGCTCTCCATGGTGCTGCAACCCGACTCCGTTCAGAAAATGAATTTCAAGTCGGAGGAAGTTTTCCGCTTTGATATCAGAAGGAAATTGTCTTCCTTGTCGTTGTCATTAAGAGTTAAGATCCAAAAAACACACTGAAATGATCTAATTTAAAAAAAAAACAAAAAAAAGATATGCACAAAGACAAGAAAAGTCCAATTAGTTTTGAATGTTTAGAGCAATTCAATAAACGTTTTTTTTACATAAAAATTAAATGTATCCGTCTTTATGTTTCATTTTAAATTCTGATAACATGCATCCATAAAAATGTAGAATTAAAGAAAAATAGTTACATCAGTGCCTCTGATATTAGCTGAACCATTCAAAGAGCGGATCCACAGTGATCTACAATCACCAGAAGTCAAATGAATTAACGGATTATTATATTATAATTTTTCGAGATTGTTGAGAAAGTGGACTAGGATTCCCTGCCTCTGTCTTCCTCGCCCTCTCTACGGCATGATTACAGCCCGTGGCAATCAACAAGCCTCTGTTATATTGCCCTTCTTATGACTGCACCATTGGAGCTCTAAAAAAAAGAGAAAACATAGACATTGCATCCCATCCCATTGCCTCTTGATCTTTTGCAAAGACAGCTGGAGCTTATTGCCCCTGTGATCCTGCTGTTTGGGTCCAGAGAGATAGCAGTTTACAGGGGTTTTTTAAATGTACTTGAGCGGCACACATCTACATAGATCTGATAAGCAGTGCTGCCCTCTATAGGACATTTACCGAAATTACAGCCAGGCAAAACGCGCTGCTTCTGCCTGAAGCCTTAATCACTGATCGATTTTATTTACTGTAATAAGTTGTTTTAAAAGCTTGTATTCTAAAACATATTATAAAACATGAATGATAACAACATTACATTTTCACATATTTCTGTAATACTACTACTACTACTACTACTACTACTACTAATAATAATAATAATAATAATAATAATAATAATAATCAATACTATGTTAACAAGTATAAACTCTGAACCGTGCTCTGACTGTATCCAAAAGTAAATAACATGTTTGCACATGCAGTTCACAGCAGGTTATAACAAGCTACTTATGAATAATGCCTGGCAGTTATATGGAACTGAATTGGAACTTGCACCAACATTTTCACTATCAAATGAATTACATAATTAATGATGTCGCAAATAATGTTTTCTCTGCTAATCCTGCTTAATAATTAACGAGAGAGGAGGAGCGATGTTTTTGTTGCAAGCGCAAGGCACCTGTTGGTGGATCTTTTCCTGTTTCCTTTCTCACATGCAAAAAAATAAATAAATAAATAAAAAGGCTATTGCGACTGAAATCGAGAAGATGTAGGTGCACTTATTTTTGCCCTTACAGCATATAAAGTCAAAGCAGGAAACTGACATTTGACACATTTGACAAATGGAATTGCCATTTTCTCCGATGCACGAGTCATTCATCTCATCCCGGAAAAGTCCCCAGTGTTTGCGACCAGGCAGCTCAGAGCTATTTCAGCACTAGGGAGTTTGGCACCGTGAGCCTCTGCATTGCTCTCACTAACGTCCTGTACTGAGAGTTTAGAGAATGACAGGGAAGCAATCTGTACCCCATTGGGAAGGTGGAGTGCTCCCTGTAGAGCAGAGGTCATCTGAACTCCGTGCTCCCCGCACATGGCCGGTAGGAGGCCTGTCTGCATCAGCCAAACCCCCCCAGAGCCCGGTGGGTGAATAGCACAGGAATTCCCGACCACGCCAATTAGACAGGCACGAGGACCGGCGCTCTGAAACCCTCGGGCCACGGGGTAAGCAGCCTGAATAGCCCTGATTTTAATTGGACCAGTTTCCACCACCCTGAACCTTGCGCTTCTGGTCATTTGCGGAAACATTTGGTTGAGTGATCGACTTAAGTGTGAACAAATGTTAAGCACACTGGTCAGAGCTGATCATTCATCATTAAGCGTCAGGCAATTATATGTTTTATGCATGTGGTTGGATAGAGAAAAAGAAACAGTGAGTTAAATCGACAGGCTGTACACATTCATTTTATGGTTAATTACTACACCGTAATATCTTAACAGTGCATTCGTTTTGCAAGGGATTATAGAGATTTTCAGGATTTTTTAAAAAAAGTGAAACCCTTGATTGCCCTACAATAGCAACATGCAAAATATAGCATTTACTGATGATACTTCTCCACGCGCCATGCCTCCGGACAGTTCCACTACTGTAGGGCTATATTTTAATATCTAACATCAACAGATGATCTAAGCGTGTCTAAGGGTGTGAAATGATATACGCCTGAAATGCTATGCAGATTCTAAATCCAAGGGATCAGCCACAATTAAACTACCTGGGGGAGAAAAAAGTAGGAAAAAAAATCAGTAGGAAAAAATTAGATCGGCTAAAAACTGACTGGGGGTCATTTTTTTTAGCCTTCACTCTGAATTCCTTCATCATCCCTGCTTCAGCCCATGCCACAGTGTGTGAAATGTCACGCGCATAGCACTGGAAATAACACACATCTGCATGTAGAAAATCGGCATACCAACCTGCTTCTGGGTGCACGCGCAGAAGTCAATTTATTTAGATTAATGCATTTATTTAAATGCATTTCTTTATTTGCGTTTATTTGTTGATGATCCAAGGATGCCTGCACGAGCTCGGAGAGGAAAGGTGAGAAGAGGAAAGGAGAGAGGAGGAAAGGAGAGAGGAGGAAAGGAGAGAGGAAAGGAAAGGAGAGAGGAGGAGAGAGGAGTTGTTGTTTTTTTTCCGGCAGCCACGTTAATGAGCGTCTAGCTCGCTGTTTAACACGGCGGCAGAGCCGTTATTACTGAGCTGAGGTCAGCTGAAGGCGTCACCTCTGGACCTCAGCTTAGCCCCGTGTGTCACTGAACTAATAACACTCAGGAGCAACGTGTGCCCGAGTAGATATGAAAAGCAAGCTCCAGTGAGCACGGCAAAGCTTGTTTTTCACCCAGACGCGTTTTAGCGGCTTTGTGTGTGTGTGTGTGTGTGTGTGTGTGTGTGTGTGTGTGTGAAACTGTAAAAATGGGCTTCACTACTCTATAAACACACATAACAACACATATAATTTTAAATAACCTTCAGAAATTGTTTTTACTTTTACTTTGCAACCATGCATCATAAATACAGGGCTGATTATATATATATATATATATATATTTAATTGTAAGTTTATTTAAAGTGATCTGAATATGAAAATAACAAAATCACACCTAAATACATGGTTGTCATTCTTTCATGTCAAATAATTGAAATAAATATAATAATAGCCAACATCATTTAAGCTTATTGTGTTAATAATGTTAATAATTTAAATAAATGCAAATATTTGTATAAATTATTTGACATGAAAGAATGACAACCATGCAACGTTTTTAAAATGGGGGGAAAAAGACAAACAAGCAAATTAAATCAAATTAAAAGCCATTTTCTGACCCATAGCAGCCACCTGAAAGTCAGACTTGGATATATTCTGTGTATTATTAATACACTGGCAAAGGTGCAGCTGCTGATTTTAAAATGTGAAATATATCAGAGATTCAGAGAGTCGTCGTCCACTTATTTCTCTGCATGTCTTTTAAGTAATATTAGATTTTAGTATTCATGTCCAACTATAACAATGTGTAACCATTTCTATGGAACGATTTTCACGCTCCCTAGAGTTTTGCCTTGTTTTCTACACTGGCAGCTTTAGTTGTTTTGAAAAACGGCTAAAGAATGTCTCAGACAGCGCAGCTTCCCAGGTTCCCCCTGAGATAAGCCATTGTCAACCACCAAAAAGCTTTCAAAAGTATAGGATAACATTTCACTTTTCTTGTATAGATTTCAAAAGCTGCAAGCCTCTCGAGCCTCTTCAGCCAAGTTTACGACCTTTAATCGAGCAAATAGTACAATTCTATTTGCAGGATATAATGTTGTACAGACAATTTTATCCCTTTTTTTTTTTAATTTCTTGCCTATGAAGTTTCTCACTGCAGAATGAGGATAAAGGGGGCCGTCCCAAGAGAGAGTCCCTTTTAGAGGGCCTGTTTGGAGACCGCTGAACCTGTGTGATCATTTTTACAGGTGGACTGAGCAGGAATTAACCGCATCCTTAATAAAGAAAAAAAACCCTTTATGCATTAGGATCAGCATTGTTAAGAATCAGTTATATGTTTGATTGTTATAAAGCTAACATCTATTGCCTAGACTGTTCAGGAATAAATTCATTAGTAGGCTATAAACATTCAGGATGAGATGAATTAACACACCTGAAGATCTTCAGGCACTAGTTGAAACCAAAATTTGCCCAAAATCAAATGTTTCTATTTCACTCTAGCTGCACAAATTGCATTTTCTTTGCAAGTGATCAAGATTTTCCTTTTTTTTTTTTAAAATGAAAAACCTTAAATGCAACATTTATATGTATCTATATTTCCATATAATTTATTGGTGACATTCCTCCACAAGTTTAGCTTTCAGTGTTGAACAGCACATCTTTACTACACGCTGCCACATATTACAGTGTTCCATACATAAGACAATTCATTCACGACTTTACAAGTGACCAATGATATATTAACTCCTCAGTTGTAGACAAATGAAAAGTATTTTTGGATATCACCCCAGAGAATCCGTGTTCATACGAGCACAAGCGACATGATTTTCTTCTAATGGTAATGACAATGATTAGGCTTATTATCGAACTGTAGAAACTATGTCATCAATAACTTAACACATGGACAAAATAAATATGCATAACATTAGTAATATACAAAGTACTTCTCATTGCAGTTTAAGGACAGTAGACTATCACATGTACATTTTGTAAAAATCCCTCTGTTTCGCAGGTACCTTTGTCACCTATTATACATGTTAATGTGATAAAAAGTGCTTTTCTGGACACCTTATCTATAAAGTCTTTTAGTCCAACAATATAACACATCTTCGGCACTTTTATCCAAATTCCCTAATTTCGTCTTTTAAAAAATTATTTGCTTAAGAATGAAAAACAAACATGTTGAAAGTGACTACACATCTTTCTAAAATACACATCTTCCCGATGCACAATGTCTGAAAACATCTAGCAGTATTCAGGTTTGGTCATATAAATGCATTTGGACTGTCCTTACATATCAAATGCAAGAATGTTTTTTTTAGGAATAAAATATAAAGGAGAAAATGCTTCTCTTAATATAAGGAAAAGATCTTTATATCTAAAATGATAGCATATTGCCATGAAAGGTCCTCCTTGAAATTGTCTATTCCAATTGTCCATCTGAAGTCTCTGTTCTGTGGCCAGATTTGCGTCTATTACCCCTTCTGCCGTGGCGTTTGGGCTCCTTGTGCCTCCGGCTCCTTCGTTCGGCACGGCCCGTGCGGGATCTTTGATGGCTCGTCTCGTCTTGTCTGCTCTCCAGGAGACGTGAGACCATCTCGTGGTCCTTGTTGCCCAAAACGCGGGGCAGGAAGAGGGAAGCTTTGTCCGTGCTCTTCGTCTTAAAGCCCCTCCTGGGCCGACCTTTTCCATTAATAGACACGTACCACTGCTTCTTGACAAAGGCCCGATGCTTGTTGCCCCGTCCACTGGATCCTGAGTGCTGAGTCGTCGAGTGGTGCCGTGAAGCGTACGTATTGTAGCCTAACTCGTGAATGCGCTCCAGAAATTCACACTCCTTGTTAAAGATTTCCTGAAAAGGCAACGAATAAGTGTCTGTTAGACTTGTGGAAAGGGCATGGAACAGTCTGATGATGACTATAAAACAGTTTGTCAGTGTATAAACCTACTTTTCATTCATTTCATAGAATTAATATCAACCAGATATAATGGATATAAACTGAGCACATTGTCTTGTCAATGTTTTCTTTTAGTAGGTGATGATAATGGCTTATGATAATGGATCACAACATTGGACTAGTGGCCAGATGTTGGACGTCTGCCTAAAATGATCATTCTGAAATGCTTTGTTTGCTGATAAATTATAAAACCTGGCTTCCACTCTTCACAATGGAGACCAGAAATCAGAATCGCTTCTCACATTCTCAATAACCTGCACACACTGACTTCACCTCGTTCACCTCATTCCTTTCCATTTTGAAGGTTTTAAAACGTGTTACATTCACCTTAATAGGGCAACATGTGGGCATGCTGGTTATCCATGAAAACACCACCATGTGGCGATGGAATCAAATTGCTTATGTGTCATCTGAGCCTATGAGTAGCTTCACATCTCAAGATCTATATCTGTTTTTTCCCCCCCTGTGTGATGTAACCCTTACCGAGGCATATAGGCGACCTTTCTCATTCATGGCTAAATATCTTCCAGAGAACAGGCCCTTGATGGCTACCACTCCAACATCCACTGCTGTGATCTCTAATATACCTGGGAAGAATAAAAGAAATATGTGTTTTTCAGATTGACCCAATTTTTTGGAACATGTTGAATTAGTCAGAGCATTTGCAATTCACTGTCAGTGCATATTGCTGAAAAATGATTGAAACATGATACAGTATTTTCATCCTGGTGACCCTTGAGGAGTAAAGTGCAAACATTTCTCTCTCTCTCTCTCTCTCTCTCTCTCTCCCCCCCCCCCTTCCTCTCCCTCTCTGGTTTAGTAGACTATAGAACTTCAAATGACTCGTTATTTTATGAGTTCTTCAAATGATTTGTTAATTATGAGCCTGAAAATGTCAATGTATTAACAAGACGAGGAAACAAAAACGTGATTTTGGTTTAAATGTTCCCTACACAGCCACCTTTTCCTGTACAATCTAATCTTTTTTTTCTTTCTCAATTAAAAGCTTTGCGTGTTTCACCATGATCACAGACGCATCTGTTTATTTTTTGTGTGCATGCTAGTCGCGCTGATTGAGTTACAACCCACAGAGCAACTCCCGACAAAACCAATCCAGTGACAAACACGCTGACAGATTAGATAGCCCGACACGGAGAGCCGCTTTAAGTGCATGTTTATTCAGTGATTAATGACTCCTCTTCATTCCAGGCCCACTGAATAATCATCCCATTTACTGGATAAACACATCCGCTCTCTGTCATTATGTGAAACTGTCTGCTAAATCCCATTTTCATATGGAAATGCGCGTCCATTCCGTGTTTGCGTTCGGCTAATTGAGAGCCCCGCGTCTGACAAATGACCGCAGAGCTGGAGATAACCAAAAGAAACACCGATCACAAGTTAGAGAACAAATAAAGGAATAATTAAAACAGCCACAAGACACAAAGTGGCAATGGATTATTCCGAAATGCTAGAGGAATTGCGTAAATTATACATTCAGACATGTCGTGCGTAAAGAGCAAATAAATGAACAGATAGATAGATAGATAGATAGATAGATAGATAGATAGATAGATAGATAGATAGATAGATAGATAGATAGATAGNTCTGTTCTTGATGAAATATGAATATGAATGTATTTCCATCGCCAGTTTTGCAGTGTTTTGCGCATCTTCCACAGCCACTATTCATACAGAGATATTTCTGCATTTACATTAATACGACATGTTTGTTGACACTGAGACGACCCACCAAGTTTGTTTTCAATTTTACTCGTGGAAACCTCTAATAAAGTTACGTTTTCGAGTTGACAGACGATTTTTCGCACCAATGGAAATACGCGTTTTAAAATCACACCCGCTCTTGAATTTGCCAAAACTATGAAGCGTTGTGTACTTACTCAGAGGATTGTCCTCTTCCAGAGATCCGTCTATTTTCCCGTTTGGATGTATCTGTAGGTGATATTTCGTAGCGCAGTAGAGTTTCCTGCGCCGCGGCGCGCCTCCGAGGTGCTCGTAAACGCCACCGCGTCCTCCGGCGTCGCGCCGGTGTCGCGGGTCACACGGTTGCGTCCCGGCACACGGCTGCGCCCTCGAGCCCGCCGAGCCCCGCGCGCCGCCGAACAACAACACGCTGAGCAACACCACGAGTTGAATTATAAGCATTGTGGCATGGTAGGACACGGGCAAAACCTCGCAGGATCGCAGAGAGCCTCCACTCGGGGTCCCATCAAAGATGCAGCATCATGATTCGTCCGCGCCGCGATGGCCGAAGCGCAGCTAGCCGCTCCGCGGAAACACGCGGAAAGTTTACGCGTGCCACCGTGTCCTCTTTAATCTGCCGTAATCTGGCCTTGGAATGGCCGTGGCCATTTATTAGAGCCGGCGTGGTGACAGCAGCGTGGGCTCCTCTCCGCGGTGGTCATAGGTCCTTCCTATCCTCTCCCTCTCTCCCTCTCTCTCTCTCTCTCTCTCTCTCTTTCTCTCTCCAAGCAGGCTGCTGGGGCTAATCTGGTTGACGAGGAGGAGGAGGAGGAGGAGGAAAAAAGAGCCAGTGGATTTCACAGGGAGGCCTATCGTGAGATTTCCACTGATCGACGGTGTGTGTGTGTGTGTGTGTATGTGTGTGTGTGTGTGTGTGCGCGCGCACGCACAGAAATAAAGGGAACTCACCGCAACAATAGCCCGAGGCCCGACCAATTGATACAAAGGAAAAGGGGAGGCAAAGGTATCAGTCTTGTGTGAACCGAGAGGGTTTGCAGCGTAAAGGATAAAGTTACACAGCATTACACACAGTGGAAAAAAAAAAAAAAAACACGCATCACACGCAGTGAGCCGATTTTCGTCTTTTACGAAGAGCCAAGAGTTACAGCTGCAACCGAAAATCATGCGTTGTGGCCATAACAGGCATTCGCACCATCCTGGGGCAGCAACCACTATCAAAAATCAATTTCACCACTCTTAGCTCGACTGAACAGTAATGTGACCATGCACACATGTATACATGTGGCTTCCAGGGCTCCATATTTGAAACAGATGCGTGAGAAATTAGTGACACGATTCTGGGAAAATATAAATACCTATTTATAAAAAAAAATATTTGATATGTATAAAAACAAAGGTTTATTATGCTTTATTATGCATTAATTAATAAATGTTTTTATGTGCATGTTTTATATGTTTTAAAATGCATCTCGTTGACTAATCATATTTCTTTAGATATATTTTTGAAATAAAAATAACTGTGTGTAAGAGCAACTTGGTATTGCCAGATCTCAATCTAATCAAATGTCCGATCTGATCTCCTTTATGCAATGACACTCTAAAGAAAAAAAAATGTTTGCATTCCTCCGTTGAGCATAGTGTCGGATATTCTTACACATAAAAGGCCCAGTCGGGAAGGGGGGTATAGGATGCTTTTACTGGAGAGAATCGACCGATCGAGACCTTTTTTGTCCTTCATGACAGTCCAGAGAGGATCAGAGCAAAGAGCAGGAGGGTATCCTTGCCATGTGAGGAAAGAACATCCGGCAGTGTAGTCCAGACTTGCTGTCTGTCGTCCCACCAACTGATGAAACACCAGTCTCCAAGAACGCACCTCTTTATTCTTCTGTTCAGAGAAATTCCTTGCTATGTTGTTTTCTGGCTACACTACCACCATATTCCCATGCACTATTGCATGAATACGACCCAAAAACTCCTTCAGCTGTTAGCACTGAAGGCTGAAGCTGCACAAGTGGGTGGAAGCGCGACGCACAAATGGCTCCTGCCTAAATTGCTTCCATCTTGGTCACATTATGGTTACCATTCTCGTAATTAGCACCATCATCTACAAATGTGCTTGCCCTTTGGCGTAACACCGGCGCTTGCTATAGAGAACATGCATGCTTTAAAACCTCCGGGGAGCGCGCTCTTAATTGGTCTTTCCCTGTCCATACATCACTGTTTGGACACACGGTTTTTAAAAAATACAAACACTGGTTGGTTGTGAGCGCTTATAACGCACAGCTAGGCACACACAGCCGGGTATCGACCCACCAGGTTACATGACCGTGTGTGTGTGTGTGTGTGTGTGTGTGTGTGAAAGAGAGGCGCTGCTGTGATGTGGTTTAATCCTGACAGAAGGCGGGACTTCAGATGTGGTCTGCCTGTTTCTTTCGAGAAGCATTTTAATTACGAGCCCACAGCCGCCCACCAAGTCTCGCAGTAATAATCAGTAGGAGCTGTCTGATTTTGCGCGGGCACTGCACAGAGAGCTTTAAGAAGTCGCGGATGTTTTTTTTTTTTGAGTCGCATTTTATTTTTCATTTACACCATTAAGGTCGATTCTATATGCAGATCAAATCCTCAGGGCTGCTCTTCCCCACCTAAAGTCAACATGTATAACAGAATCAGCTGCTCTGGCCTTCACTGGTGTGTGAATGCGTATTCAGGCCCTGAATTGTCACTGAAGAGGACAAGAGATGCGATAACGTTAAGTGCGCACTTCCTCCCAATTAGAGGGGCTTCACTGACTCAAACTTCACTTTATCTCAGTGGCCCACTTAAACGAGGGCTAAATGCGGATTTGCTTCTTCACTGATTTTTTTTTTAGCTTCACAACCTTATATTTATAATGTGGAATAATTTAATTTATAAAATAATATTTGTAGAATGAATGCAGTGAAGCTAAACATAGACTTTGTTCTGTATATAGGACAGTATGTACTGTATGCTTACTGTATATGCTCTTAGGGGGAAAAATGAACCTTTCCATGTCACTGGGGTGGTAAACTTTTGGTACCTTTAGTGTGTATCCTCTATGCAGAAAGCTACATGTAGTGTACCTTTAATTTTTAATCTAAAAAGTATCTGAGGTCCATTTATGTGCCTTAAACCATTTTAAAGGCACCGCTAGATTCCACGTTTCGGGTGTACCGGTGTACCAAGGAAAGGTAATGTTTAATACTATCTATCTATCTATCTATCTATCTATCTATCTATCTATCTATCTGTCTGTCTGTCTGTCTGTCTGTCTGCCCAGCAAAAGTCAGAGACCACCATTTTGTTTACAGTCTTTACCAGTAAGTGAAGAATGACAATTAATAAACCACCGTTTGCAAGTTTATTTATTTATTTATTTATGGTTATGTTATTTATATTTCTATAAATATAAATAAATAAATACAGCCATACAGTATTTATTTATGTAGGTCAATATTAAAGTTTAATAGTACAAATACAATATCTACAGATATTTATATTTGCCTCTGTGAAGAATAATGAAGATATTTAACAGAAAATCACGAAAGCAACAGTAAAACAGTCTATATATATATATATATATATATATGTGTGTGTGTGTGTGTGTGTGTGTGTGTGTGTGTGTGTGTGTGTGTATTTCATAGTTAATTGAGAATAAGATAATTTACTGCTGAATAGTTTGTAAAAAAAAAAAAAAAAAAAAAAACCTTGCCTGAAACAAAGTCATAAAAGTCCTCATAAAATGTAACTCTTCAGAACCCTTCTTAATTGCCCTCCAAATTCTTCAAAATTTTGTACACAAAGGCATCCCTTTTGACCTCATACCAAAGGTCAACAGTCACTAGTTCTTGCTCCAGCAGAAAAGGAGGCACCAACAGGCAGCGAAAGGAGGCATGAACAAAAATCAAACTGACCTCCCATCCCTGTTCTGCTGTACCTTTTTTCATGGTATGATTTCTTGCTTTTGGTGATGTGAGGGCCAGGGCTCGAGCTGCTCCCACTTTCCCAGACTCCCCTGCCTCTCGTCCGCGCGACAAATCGCTGCTGAGGCCCTTTTGTTCGGTGGGTGCTTTGATCTCACCTGCCTGTCAGCGCGTGAGAGGGGAAAAAACGGAGTACAGTTGGAACGCACTGCAAACAAATTGGCCAAGCACTCTATTCCTGTAGACTGGCCTCATTAGTCCAGGTTGATCCAGAAGAAAATTTAACCCCTTTTGGCCCCACCATGTACGCAAAGCCTTAATGTGGCCNCTATCTATCTATCTATCTATCTATCTATCTATCTATCTATCTATCTATCTATCTATCTATCTATCTATCTATAAAAATAACTTTGAGACCTCCTGTGCAAATGAGCATATAGGCTACATATTTTGTATATTGTAACATTTTGATGTTTTTTTAACGTTTGCCATTTTTGCACTGCCAAAGAACATTCCTCACGATCTCAGCACCATTAACATGCCCATTTTAGCAGAAAGGTGTTAATGATGTTAAAGAGGATCCTGAACGTTGGCCTCAATGCCTCATTGCCCCTTTTCCACTTTGTAGCCTGTGATGTCAAACGCACTGGATTCATTTTCCTTCTGTGGTAAAGTCACGCCCAATTTCTCTGTGGTCGAACATGCCAAAGGACACTTTTTATTTGCTTTGAACTGATTCAGATACAACACCCTTAACAGATTTCAGAGCCCCTGAGACAGATCATCTCACTCATGACACACACGTTTCATAAATCTTAATGACAGATCAGTGTGTGATCTGTCTGGGTCGGCCAGCAGCACTTCAACAAGTTAAGCCCACCTCTCTCTCTCTCTCTCGCTTTCTTTCTCTCTCCCTCTCTCTCTCTCTCGTTCTCTCTCTCTTCCTCCCTCTCTCTCCCACACTTCTTGAAACCAGATAGGTCTTTCTTATACCTGTGCAGCCCTTTGATTCTTTCCTGCAGGTCTCAAATACCTTTTGGGAGGACAGTGGAGTGCTCTGCACCTTCCAACAGTAAAATGATTGTGGTGGCCTGTAACTGTATAAGCCATCAATGGCTGACACGCTGAATGCTCAGGGTGCACAGGGGAGTTTGTGCTAAGGAATGAAAAGTGGCTACAGGACAGCAAGAGCAGTCGACACCAGCAAATGTTCTAACAGCTGTACTGAGTACGTTGGTTCAAGACAAAATGGTGAATAGTGTTAGGGATAAATGAAAGTGTTAAGTGTATTATAGCCAATAAAAATGTACTATTTCCCCATTTGAAAGGAGTGTGGTATATACTGGTATATGTTTGCTTTGTGCAGTTATCATACAGTGAATCTTTCATATGGTTCCACCTCAGCACCCCACTGGGTGATGGGCGCTGGAGGAGGGCCACGCTGTCACTGCTCTCCCGACAGTGACGGAGCAGCTGTCAGTGACTCATTTGAAACTCAATGTCACCTAATTTCCCTTTAATATAAGGGCATTGACACAGGGGATGGAGATCCCAGCAGGGGCCGCTGCATTTGAAAGGTACATGTTGATAGTGTAAAAGATGGATGGCTGAGGAGTGTTTGCTGCAAGCTGTATTGTTCTCCCGACTCCTTTTGAAAACATCATGGTGACAGTTATAAGGACCCTCTCTGGGTCTTTTACTGTGAGATCCCCTTTGTCTTCGCTGCGCCTCTCTGAACATGCTCGCACATGCACACACCCTGCATACTAGCAGTAACTGAATTGCTCAATGCACTGGAATGGACAATGAAGTGACGCTGTAGTTTCCCGTACAGGTGTAACATAGCCGGCTGACGCAACACTAAGGGGATGGGGTGGGGGTGGGGGTGGAGGGTGGAGGGTTTGGGACAACCAGTACAGTAATATTCCATTCATTATGTTTATTTATTTTCATTTATGTTTTACTTTCAATTATAATACTATATTTGATCATAATATGAATAGTTTTAATTATGCATTAATATTGGGGGCTATGGCTCACAATTTCTAATATTAACGCACACAGTGGACCACTTTTGATGAGTTTTCATGACCAAGTTTTTTTTCAGCAGTTTCTCAAGCAAAAACCAAATCTTTATACCCCATTTACAAGTTATTTTCCTTTGTGTTTGTGCTTGCATTAGATATAATATATATTATATGTATAAATATCTCTATCGGTATAAGTAAAATCAGGTAGAAGATGTACAAAAATGTCTCGAGTGTGTTATGTATATATATTTGTATATTTTTTACATATATACAAATATATATTTATAATTTCTCTTGGTGCATGTGTCATTTTCTCATCATTTATCGACATGGCTGAAATTAGCTGAGATGTAAGATTTTTAGATTATTTTATTTTTTGTGTATAATACATGTAACACTTACAAAGAATTTGCACTGATACAGTCCATACTGTATGTAAGGATTAAACCACGATGGGGCATGCTCTTACAAGAAAATGATCAACAACAGGGTTGGTGTGATTTGCCTATGAATATAATTTTTAATTTGTTAATCAACAACACTTTGAGATTTTTATCAGTTTATAGTTACATTTAACCTTGTAGAAGCTAGTTCAGTTCAGTTCAGTTCAGTTCAGTTCAGTTCAGTTCAGTTCAGTTTTATTTGTATAGCGCTTTTAACAATGGACATGCGATTAAAAATAAATCCCTTCTATTATTGTGCGGTACAAGGCCAAGTAGTGCAATTGTGCAACCAATAAATTCATCACAGTTCTGCATGAAGTCCAGTTAAAATCTATCCTCTGTCCACTGTTCCTGTTAACCATTATTATAGCAGCGATAATTAGTCTCTGTTCTTCTCTCTCTTGAAGTTAACAAGACAAAAAGATGCAACTTGTCATGTTACTGAGAAACCAGACATTGCAACGTTCTCTATCGTAAAGTCTCTCCCACAGCACAAAACGTATTGACCCTTAAGTTCTGATACTGGAGACTCCCTCCATAAACACTAAATAAACATCTACTGACAGAAAGCTTTGCCATATCAATGATTATACAACGTTTTTGTACAATAACAACACATTTATTATTTGACTTAAATTATGTGGTGCGTCCATCATACAAGACGCTCTGAATGAGTTGTTACTATAGAACGATAACATATTAGAAAAAGTGAATTAATATACATCTATAATATTACAGCAAGAACTACTCTCAGAGCTGCTATTATAGAAAATTACAGCACTTTAGTATAACTGGAAATATATGGTATAACATTCAAATATATTTCTCGATTTAACACACCCCAAGAATGCCCCAGTGCGCAATTTGTACTTGATTGTACTTGCTAAATATCTGTATATTTCTATATACAAATATGGCCGACTTGCTGTGTTGACACTAGTAAGCCTTCCAGCAGGAGTGACGACAGAGCCCACAATGACCATAACCCCCAGGATCAACTCACAACATTATACACTTCACGGGTCAAAAACATGGTTCTTAGACATTAGTTATCTTGTATAATTCATCTTTGAGATGTCTTTAGTGGACTAGATCCTTCTGTGTGGCCAGACAGTTTTGCCAGAACATGGAGGGTTGTGGGAGAGAGTGTGGGAGAAACGGTTAACTTGTGGAGGGCAAATTGTGCTGCTGACAGAAGCCTGTCCCGAAGGCACTTATCACCTTAAGGGGTCTTAAAGCCAACATAGCCCAGCTATGTTAATGCTTCCCGTTTGATGTGCAGCCAATGAGTGGAGCGTGTTGAACCCAATGTTGTGTTATGCAGCAGGTGGTTTCACATGATTTCATACCACACACACTTAAGCATGCCCGTTACGTATGAGGCGTGAAATTTATTCAATACCAAAACTTATGGAGGTATGGAGGTGATCTTTGCCTGCAGACAAAGTTGCTAAAAAGCTATATGCAACCCATGGTACAATTCAGAAGCTTGCTTTCTTTTGCATTTGCACACACCTTCAGTGGATTTACATATTCTTTCCCTCTGTTTGACACTGATTTGGATTTGGTGGGATTTCTACACCTGATGTTGCACTGCAAATGTTCCATTATGGTGTAAAGTGGTAACATGGCTTCAGATCCAGAACCAAGTACAGAAGTTAATGTTAGCTGCTACAGGACCTGTGTTTGAGCCACAAGTCTGTGGTTGTAGTGTTCGCTCTGATGACAAGGCCAAAGCTAATGACATAAATGAGGCGGAAGATTGTGGTCAGAGTACCCCAACCCTGCCAAATGAGTGTGGACGAGGCTCAGGATGGCTTAAACAAGACGCTTTCATCATTTAATTGTCCAATGTCCAAAGCTTAACCCAATGTTTGACTAGAGGTTGAGCACTTCTGGCTTCAGATCACATGTTTCCAAACTCCTTTGGCACATAAGCAATAAATCACTGTTGTGTCCAGTTTCTAGCTATCAACAAGAACAAGAGTAATTTTTGTTCTGTGGCTATCTATAATGGCATCTTGAAGTCCTACAAAATGAGCACAATAGAGTCATAATTGTGAGCATGAAATGTGATTCATTTAGTCATCCTCGATGAAGTCTGCATGGAAAGACTGTCTTGTTGAGCTGATTTCTGATTAATAGCAGGTCTGGAGAATTGGAGCAAGGAATTGTGAGACTGCACTGATCTATTCACTGACCTCGTCTTGGTGTGCTGGCCTGACTCCAGCAGATGACACTAATAATCATTCATCACATGTTCTGAAGCCAAGTTTATAAAGAAAACCACCCTGTACAACCATCTCATCACGATCAGAGACGATTACTTCGGGTCCGATACTCTTTACGTGTGTGTGTATGTTAGAGAATGTTTTACAGTGGGCTAAGTTGGGGCTATGTTTCCATGGGAGGTGTTTTCTCCTATACTCGAATTAACTTCATTGCTTTTCTGTAAGACTCCAGTGATAAGCTTTGCAAGGTTTGGTTTGCAATCACACAGTTCTAATTTTGCTCACTTATCATTTCTTACCTGACTGTCATATGTTCCAGGAGGCCATATGATAACATATGTGAACAAATGGTCTTTACCGTTACTTAAGACAGGTTTGTACTTGTTTTTATACATCGCATTTTATTTCCAAACTTGGATTACTTTTTACTATCACTTGTTACAGACCTGAACATGCATTTCCATGTGGCTACAGCCTCAGCCGAGAGCCGAGAGCTTTGCCTCCACACTGGCTTGAATGTTGGCTTTGAAGAGGGGATTAGGATTAACATTGAATTCACATTTTAACAAAGACTTGACCTAGAACTCTTGTAGGAGACGTAGCCACTTGTCAAAACCAAAAGAATAGCTAATGTTGTTGCATTAATTCATTGATGAAAAGTATGCTGTGGTCTTTGACTTAATTGAAAAAAGAAGACCTCCAGCCGTCCCAGTTCTCCCACCCCATTCAGTGACAAAAGCTAAAAAGAAAAACTCCTATTTTTGGGGATTTTCGTCTATTATTGTTTCCTTCACTTGTGATGCTCTCAAAGCCCTTCAACTTGAACTCCTCTAAAATCACGTGATATAATGGCTTGAATAAGTTACTCACTTTTTAAATTTAAATTAATTAGCAAAATTATAAGGCTGCAGCGTGGATAAAACTGGTCTAATTCAAATGCAATGAAATAGCTTTGTAATTCGCATGTGGAGGACACACTGGTGATGATCAGGATGAAAGTCTCAATTCCGTAACCACTTTTGTCATATCACATTGTACTCAGCTACATCAATACAATAAAAATAGGTAAACCAAACCTGTGTCATCATGCCTAAATCCTGGGTTGTGGTTAGGCCCTGGGAGCTGGCAGGATACTTGGACCAGCAGCGAATTGGGGGATGTGGTTAGACTCCCTTTTTGGGCCGTGAATAATGACACAATTGTTTGTCAGTCAGGCTGAGAACAGGTGTTACCGAGCTGCAGACTGTAAAGCTAGAGGCCGGTGGCCTTGCTCTCTGATTTCAGGGGGAAGGGAGTGGGGGGGAGACTCGAAGTCCTGTGATACTTTTGACATGCTGGGTGGTAATCCTAGAATACATGTCCAGTATGTCCATTTTCAGGACATGCTATCAGAAAAGATAGCTGTGTTAGACGATTAATCATAAACAGCTGACCTAACTGATTAATTTAAGACAGGAAAACAAGGAGCACACATTCTGCCTTGAGAACGTTTCAAAGTTTCAAATCCTGTTGCGTCTACAGAAAAAAACACTCAGCCGGAGCAGATTTATATGCATCTGTGGAAGCCTGCAGATGATATTTAAGCATAAGTGCTGGAAACCACAGCAATGCTAATGTTTTCCGTCGCTAGCCCTCACCAGATACTTTGTACCCAAAAAACACTTTGTAACTCACTGATCTTTCGGAGGGAGGTTCCTGAATTTGCTGCCAATTAAATGTGTCAGTGTAGTCATGCTCCAGCCTCAAGGCTCCCAGCATTTCAGGGGAAGGTGGAGTTCTGCTTAGAGCTTTCGCCCACTATGTGTGACTTAGGGGAGGCAGGGAATCATCGTCAACATCGGCAAAGGTGATGGGGTTAAGTGTTGTTGGTTCACCCCAAAAATAGAGCATGGGAAGGAGGTACACATTTGTATAACGTGTGACTGCCACTTACTCTCAGGACAATGCTCTGGTTTATTTTCTCCACACAACTACAGCAACTTGTCTTACCTGTGTACCAAGCCACTTCAGTTTTCAGTGAATTTTGTTTATGGCTTCGGACATTTTTCAGCTGAGCTCTTGAGACCACAAAGTCAGGTCTTCAGCTTTTCATGTAAATACTGTTTGTTTTGGCCATTTCCACATGCTTGGTCCTTCCAAAAGCTTTGCAAATGTACATGGCACCACTTTCCATATGATATGTCCTGTAACAATGGCAGCAGTGTTGTATTTAATATCCCCATGCATCATTGCTGGGACCGTCTTGTTGGCAACGTCACACTTTTGCTTTTGGAAAAAGAATGAAAACGCAAACCAAAACCAGATTTTTTCCCCTTTTGTCAGTGCCATTTTGGACACCTCCCCCCACTACTCCACAACAGGACTCACATGCTTGTGCATACACACCACACACACACACAAATCAGGAATGCTTTTCTGAGACAGAAATTAGTTGCCAGGCAAGATGCTGCTGGGTGGTGGGCTAGTTAATGAAAAGCAGAGCTCTGTTCAATGAGCCATATGCTACTAATCCCTTTCTCAAACTCCCAGTGAGGAAGTGCGATGCTGTAATGCTTAGCATGCCCCAATAAAGTCTGGGACATCCTGTTTGAAGACTCTATTCCCATATCATGCTGGCTATGGGGCCGTGTCTTCACCTTTGTAAAAGGGGAACTTCCATAACTTTAGGGAAAAAAACATTCCATATGCCATGCTAAAAGGTTGTTTACTTTGCAGCTCTAGTGGAACCACTATATTCTACATAGAACCCTGCAACAGAGGGTTTCCCTTCCAAGTAGAACCATCCAAAGAACCCTTAAAGAAGACTGCAAGCAGATGCCATCAGCAGTAGTGGTAGTACTGAGGTTATTACAGTCTTTAGAAGCAAGCAATTTTTAGATTGTGAGCGTGATAGTACTGTAAAGCTAAGAGTACAAAAGACTATCCAGATCTTTAAAGGTCCAATTTGGCTCACAGACCTTTTCACTTGTGGTATGTGCAAAATAAAGACTAATGAGCTGGATATCAGCCAAGAGCTACAGACTACCCAGGAGTGTATTACCACAACAACAACAACAATCAAAGCTACAATTTTACTGCATGGGTTTGCAGCCTCATATATAATATTGTCTATTTTTATTTATCTTCAGTTTAAGGAACTTTTAGTCTGCTGAAAATATTTTAGGTCATATCCATCAGTGTCCCACAACTATGAACAAATTACTGAGATAGACCGCCTGTTGTATTATGGTACTTTTTACAAGAGCTAATCATTATCAGTGGTTCTGCTTCTTATAACAAATGTGATGCTCAGAGTTGCAGGATTATGATACGCCGAAAGTTGATGTAGACATAGAGGTGATATAGAACAAGCAAGCCATGCCATTGAAGATGATAGATAGTGTAATTTGATATCCTGAATTAAAACATAGCACAGAAAAAAACATTCACATCAAACAAAAGCATATACTGACACCACACCTAGGGGGCAAGTTTCAAATTAAATGACTATTCATTCTTTTTTTTTCTTCCATCTCACAGCCTGATAAATCAAAGGTCCTATGAAGTGAGGGTTTGCAGTGAATACCATGGCATGTAGTATGCACTTCACTGCATGGGAACGATTACAGAGGCCACTGTGGTGCAGTTAGGTGACTTGTGCCCTTGTGGTAAAAGAGCCAAAATGTCCAAATGATTGTCATGCAGAGGGCAGTGGCAGCAAGCAGCCAGGCAGTTGGGTCCGCCCCTTGGAAATGGAATAGGACTCGTGGGACAGGGCTTTCCTTTCGGCCCAACTCCACTCTAGAGGGCCAGGGCCATTAGCCGCCTTAATATTCTGCATTACCTTTCCAGCCATTTGTTGCCCCTTTGTTGTGATACCTACTTAAAATATCAAAGCCTGCGAGAGCCTCAATGAGACATTTGAAAACTGAGAAACGCAGGTTTTATGTGTCAACGCCATGTCCCCTCCCTCTCCCTCTCTCTATCCCCTCTCTTTAGCCAGCCCCATGCAGGTAGCCATGGATCAAAAAGGAATCAAAAGGGAAGGGGGGGGTGCAAAAAAGTTTGGGTGGGACATCAATGGCTGACATGGTTGAGGCAGAACAAAAAAGAAAAAACTATACAAGAGAAGCTAGGGAAGGAGAGAGGAATCAAAGCTCTCCAGCAGAAGGGAGGCAGTGAGAAATTTTGATACACATAACCTGAATGTGGTCTTTTTTTGTGTGCTCTGGGTTGAGAGAACCGAGTGTGTGTGAGACAGAGAAGACAGACAAAAGGCAATTGGGCAGGTATCATACCCCGGCCCTTGGCTGGGTCAGATTGGCTCCTGGATATGAGCTTACCAAATAGGTTGACCGTTTGGGTTCTGGTTGCCTGGGGGTCATAGCTGCACTTTAGGTAGTGCTGGGATATTCCCAGTGCCAGGAACATACAGTTTCAATGTGTGTAAGAGCCCATTTAGCCAACAAATTAATTTCCCTCCCTGAAGGCAAGCGTAACCCCTTCAGACACCACAACACCAAAGTGAGCAAAAGGAACCCCCCTCTTCAAATCTCTCCCGTCTCCTGCCGGGTACACACACAAACAATTCCATCAGGACAGAAGAGGAAGTGTGTGTGTGTGTGTGTGTAGATGTGTGGACAATATAACAGTACCCACCAGCACATCAATATTTAAATATGTGCTGTTCAACAGGCTTTTGTGGCAGTCACATGGTGAAATGTTTCGTGCATCTGGTCCCACGTCATTTAGTGACAAAGGACACTCGGCTGTGCAGATAGTATCATATTCCTGGGAGACGTATGAACTTTGAGGAACCAGTCAGAGTTTGTCCTCTTATCGCCAATCTCTGATCTGTGTTTCCCCGCTGATCCTCTCTAGTATCTGACCCAAATCTAGTAACCTTGGGCTTAGTAATATATGGAATGCCACAGGAAAAAATTGTGACTTAGTATTAAACTCTTTTAGCAAGTTTTAGTGACACTAAACTCAGAAAAGCTTAGATTGTTTTATAGAAAGCCATACTTTATTGTCTCTTGTCATATATGCCTTTATTATAAGTCATAGTATTACTGCAATACCATCACCTGGCCTTTTGCATTAAAGTCTTATTGATCTATAGTCTCTTGTTGCCTACTGATCCTGGCTTCTTTTATAGTTCTGTTGATTATTGAAGTAAGCTGCTCTTGATGTGGTCATCCCGCCACTGTGAGCATGTGTTCTCTAAAGTCTACAACATGAAACAACAGCAAGAACACAGATATACACTCGCCATCCATTTTATCAGGTTGTGGACATGTAAGTACATTAATAGGTTAGTCGGTTAGTACGTGTCGACGTGTTACGTATGTTAGTAAGTCTATGTAGGTAAGAGCTTCAGTTAATGTTCACATCAAACATCAGAATGGGGACAATTGTGATCTCAGTGATTTTGACTGCGGCATGTTTGTCAAGCAGGCTGGTTTGAGCATTTCAGAAACTGCTGATCTCCTGAACTTTAACTGTCAAGGTTTGGTGTACCTGTGCTCATTGTAGCCTCAGATTCCTATTCATGGCTGACAGGAATGGAACCTGATGTGGTCTTCTGCTGTTGTAGCCCATCCACCTCCTGGTTCAACATGTTGTGCATTCTGAGATTCTTTTCTGCTCAGCATGGTTGTAAAGAGTGGTTAAATTAAGTTACTGTAGCCTTCCTGTCAGCTTGAACCATTTTCACTTTTCTACTTTGACCTCTCTCAACAATAAGGCATTTTCTGCCCAGAGAACTGCTGCTCACTAGATGTCTTATTGTTTCTCACAACATCCTTTCTAAACTCTAGAGACTGTTGTGCCTGAAAATCCCAGGAGATCAGCAGTTTCTGAAATACCCAAACCAGCCCATCTGGCACCAACAACCAAGTCATCGAGATCACATTTTCCCCATTTTTATGTTGGAAGTGAACATTAATTGAAGCTCTTATCCTGTATCTGCATGCAGATAATGAGTGTATACCAGCCAGCGTAGATGTCCAGATGGCCAATTCTGTTTACCTTTGAAAAAAAAAACCCATCTCAAAAAGAATTTGTCCTATCAAAATATTTATTGGTCACTGTCCCAAGTGGAGATGCCGTTGCTTATCTTACAGCAAGCCTAACCTCTGTAAAATAGGAGCATGAATGTGGTAAAACCATGTTAACAGTGACCAGTGAAGGCAAGGGTCAAAATGCTTATCCAGAACTGGTCAATATATTAGATTATTTTCAACAGGGGTGGAAGAGTAAGTGGATCTTCATGGGTTGGACACAACAGCTGCCTTGTGCTGCTCCATGCACCAAACCATATATTCATACCCATGACATTGTGCCTCCAACAGTCCTTAGTTCTCTAGACATAATCCTGAGCATAGCTTTGTTTTAAGTGCAAGGGGCAAGAACGATGCTGTGATCGTTGGGGAACTAGGTCAGAAAGTGTGCTGAAAGTGTTTCTAATATGCTTAGTTTGTATCAGTCACATCTCAAGGAAAAGGTACACTTCCATTTTAACCAGACTTTAAATCAACACTAACACAGAATGATGGATTCTTTTGAAATCTTTTAAAATTTAGGTTATGTCATTTATATCATCTACACACAGCCCTGACATTAGTTCGACTTGTAATTCAAATGATAAGTTTAATGTGCTCATTCTAATAAATTATGATTTCTGTAATAACTGCTTATTCACAGAGACTTGGATGGTGGATGCTCCACATAATCCAAGGGTAATAAATGGATAAAAAAAATGTGTTGCTATTTAACAAATCAAAACATTCACTCACTGTCCACTTCATTAGGAACACCTGTACACCTGCTCGTTTACGCAGTTATCCAATCAGCCAATCATGTGACAGCAGCACAATGCATAAAATCATGCAGGTACAGATCAAGAGCTTCAGTTAATGTTCACATTTGGAATGGTTGTTGGTGCCAGATGGGCCTAGTATTTCAGAAACTCCTCCTGCAATTTTCACACACAACAGTCTCTAAAATGAAAACTGGACAGTTAAAGATTGGGGGAATAATCACCTTATTCCAGTCTCCAACTATCCAGTTTGGGTGAGTCTGTGCCCATAATAGCCTCAGATTCTTGTTGGCTGAAAGGAGTTGAACCTGATGTGGTCTTCTGCTTTTGTAGCCCATCTACCTCAAGGTTTAATGTGTTGTACATTCTGAGATGCTTTTCTGCTTGCCACGGTTGTAAAGAGTGCTTATTTGAGTTACTATAGACTTCCTGTCAGCCCAGACCAGTCTGATCATTCTCCACTGATCTCTTTCATCAACAAGGTGTTTGAGCCTGGAGACTCTCTGCTCACACGATGCTTTTTGTTTTTTGTATTACTCTGTGTAAACTCTAGAGACTGTTGTGTGTGTGAAAATACCAGGAGATCAGCAGTTTCTGAAATACTCAAACCAGCCCTTCTGGTACCAACAACCATGTCACGGTTAAACTCAGAGATCACACTTTTTTTTACTTCATTCTGATGTTTGATGTGGACATTAACTAGGCTCTTGACCTATAACCATGATTGGCTGATTAGATGACTGCATGAATGTGCAGGTGTACAGGTGTACCTAATAAAGGGGATGGTGAGTGTATAATTGTTGAAACATTTGTGCTAGGATGATTTTTTAAAACATTTTTAATAATGTGATATGTATGGAAAGGAGTCTCCAGTATCAGTGCTTTTTAACTGTCCTCCATGGTAGAGTCTTCAGAACAGAGGAGTTTACACTTCAGTTTCTCGGTAATGTGACAAGCTGCATATTTTTTTTCATCTTTTTAACTAAGAGAAAAAAACAGAGCCTTGTGAGGGAAAAACTGTTTATAGCTGCTATAATGTAAGTAATATAATGTAAGTAACGGACATTCCACAACATTGAATGTAACTATAACAAAGTAAAAAGTATGATGTTTTGTGAATTAATAAATTAAAAATTGTAAACATTGGCAAATTTATATGGCATAAGAGGAGGAGGAAGAAAACACTTCAGGATGTGCAGTTATAGCCACATCACACCACCCTGCATGTCTAACAGCATGTCTTCAAGTGTTCCTTACATATCACCGAAGTATTATTTTGGATCAGTTCCTTTTATGATCTTATATGAAAGATTTTTAACAGAAAGGGACAAAACCAGAAATATCAATACTTGGTGGGAATAAAACTGGGAGTATTTTTTTTTTCAATGTAAGTTCTGAGTGAAAATAAAAAAATAAAAACTGCATGTAACTGAATGTAAAAAAACCTACATGTAAAAAATTGACATATGAAAATAAAAGAATTGTGGGGAAAAAATCACGTGCAAAAATTGTTTGAAAAATTAACATTACTAACATCATTAACATTAATTCCTGTAAGTTACGAATATGGACATAGACGAAGGTCACGGATGTACAATGTTTTGTTTAATTCTTGTTCACACTGTTTAACATATTGATTAGGGGTTTATACTCTATGAATGGTAAATGATGGCTAGTACAACATGACAAGGACAGAAATGTCAAAGAAATTCAGCATATTAGCAAACAGACCACATTAGCTGCTTGGTTAAAGCTAGACTGAACTGTCAGATGCCCCAGACTTATCATCACCTACAGGTTAAACAAGGTTTTGATGCGCAATGATAACAACCTGTCTTTATTTCTACCGCTACTATACACAAGCATTAAAAACTGTGTTTTTTTTTGCTTGTTTTTTTACAGCTGGGTGTGTCGGTATGAGCAGAAAGCAGCCGACTGTTTGAAGTTTTGAACTTTTTTTTCTCTTAGGCTGCGTTGTTTCGTCTCGGTGTGGCGGGAGAGGAGAGACAGCCACTGCAAACAGCAGGTGTGGCTTTTGAACGAAGCCACGACATGGCAGATCTCTTTGGTCTCCATCGTCTGATTCTTGTTTTCATCAAAAGAAGAAAGGCCCTCCTTGCTGTTGTCTTTCATCTCCGGGAGCCAGCCTCTCCTTCATTCTCTACCTTTTGTTTGTTTGTTGTACCTGTGCTGTAGCTTTGTGGCCTCCAGCAGGTGTTACTATTTAGCCCTTTGGTCAGACATAAGCGGTGGTTGAGGATTGGAAAGGATGAAGCTCTTAGCGTTAAATACCCACAAGAGTAATGGCAGAGGTACCTCAGCCTTAAATTAATCAGAATTCAAGATTCGTTGCCTTGGAACCACTAACATCTACCCAGGACAGTGTGAATTCAGTGTGAAGGACGGGTTGGTTGGACGTTGTTGTTGGATACACACGTCCATGTGTTTTTATTACTTTGAATGTTCTGTGTGCTGTTGTATCCATTCACTATGACATCAAATTAAATTTCCTGTTTGGTATCAGATCTCTGTGTTCGTGTCAATCAGTGATTACTTTGACACAAAGCAGTAGCTAATCCAGCTCAACCCAATGGAGGATCTAAGGCTAATTCTGCCTGTGCGTGTGTGTGTGCTCCACCAGAGCAAACACTGCGGGCAGCTTTTTCGTGCACTTCACCCAGTGGTGACCCTGTGGAGAGGATATGCCATTCGCATGCTACAGGAAACACATTCAAGGGGGCAGTTCAGTGTTCATACAGTTTTGCTTTTACTATACCGGTCCTACCAGTAGGTTCAGTGTGATATAAGCAAACACTGAGCTCAGCTGCTGATGCACTGAATCAGTCTTTACCTTCTTCTTTACATATCTCTCCATTCTGCTTAGGAGTGGTAGTCGCAAATAAGGTGCAATCTACAATGATAAGTGTCTGTGTGTGTTTGTGAGCGAGGAAAAGCTCGTCTATCTTGCTCCTCATCTTTGGGACGTTCCAGACACCAATTTTGAAGATCCTTTTCCCCTACCCTAAACATTTATTTATGTGCTTATTAGTGTTAACTTTGTACGTAAAAAAAGAAAAAATGTGTACACCTAAAATCTATATATTAGGACTTTCATATGTAATGCTTGTATTTTTATTTTTCACGTGATTTTCTCACGTGATTGGTTAATTTCTCATATTAGGTCAAGTGGTTTTTATTTTCACGTGTTTTTCATACATGATTCATTTATTTTTACGTGTTTATTTTTCCACAGGATTTTTTCACGTGATTGTTTCGTATGTTCATTTTTCACACGTAGCTCACTTGGTGTGATTTTTTTTTTCACATAATTATTTTCAGATGTTTATTTTTCACATATGATTTTCTCATGTGATTCATTTATTTTCAAACGTTAATTTTTCACATGTTGGGCATGTGGTTTTATTTTTCACGTGTTTTTCTTGCGTGATTATTTTCATATGTTTATTTTTCACATGTGATTTTCTCACATGATTCACTTATTTTCATATGTTAATATTTCACATGTAGGAAATGGGGATTTATTTTCACATGTTGTTTTCACATATGTTAATTTTGTAATGAAATGTATATGATTTTTCCATAAGGCTAGCTATCTTCTCAACTCAGGCTCCTTGACCCAGAATGACCAGTGAGGAATCTTTGCTGTCCATGTGAAATTCAGCCTGTAGCCTCATTTAGCCTTTTTTTTTGGAGGTTAGGGTAGAATTTCCATGTCTAAAGAGATATCCTGAATTAGATTTTCAGTTGACATCTCATTACATGTGGTAGTACCCACGCGTGTCAACATCACCGATCAGTCGCTCCCAAGAAAAATGTAATAAAACAATCAGATTATCGTCTGTCAGGGTAACTTGTTTGTCCTCTCTCCCTGTGCATACATTGTGCCACCTAGCTCCATTTTGGAACACTACCAGTTGTCCGTGATCACCAGACTTTGCTCAATAGCTCAATCAACAAGTCTCACTTTAGTTTCCTTGGTTAAACACTTTTGGGGTAACATTCAATATAAGACACTATTTATGCTTTTAAAAGGAAACCACGTTCCACAACAGTATGTCTAGGGCATGGCTACTGTGTAGTGTTTTCTTTCATGATGCCATGGATTCCTTGGTGGCTGGCACGAAAACACCGCTGCTAGGCACACACTTCCAAAGTGTCAACAAGAATGTGGGGGAACGGTGTGGTCAGTGCCCACATGTGTGCCATGCCCACTGCAGGCGGGCCTATTTATTGTCTTGTTTTTACTTGGCTGTTTTATTGTGGCTTAAACACAGTGTTACTGTTGCAATGAAACTTTGGTGAATACAGCGGAGTGCATGTACAAGATTCAGCGTTGTGGAATGTGTCGGGGCAGACGTCACATCTGCCTAGGAAAGCGCGTAATGGCCCGAATGACGTGAGCAAGAGCCTGTGTCGTATGCAATTAGTAGGCGGCCTGTTTTTCGTGAGGATCTCCAATTACAATGCCTCTAGGCAAGAATTCTACCTCTCAGGGGAAAGTCTGAAGTATGGAAAAGATGCTCAGGAAGGAGATAACGTCACTGCATGAGGGTTTGGTGGAGGACTCCCAGTGTCCATGTGGGGTTCCTACAGGTTCTCCAGGTGGCAGTGGTGGCACTGTGTCCTCCATGTTTGCACATCAATAGGATACAACACTTTACTTTAGATCTATGCACCAGTCTAGCAGGGTTGGAAGTCTCTCTGGCAGCCACCAGTCATGTAAATCACAAGGCCTTGAACCAAAGAACCCTCCAAACCACCCCCCAACACACACACATTTAAACCATTCTCCCCTTGCCCTGTCAGCTGTCTCTCTTGAGNAGTGAGTTGGGCTGGGTGGAAGGATCCAGATGATGCCATTGAATCCAAAGGATAGACACTAAACACACTGGGGTCCGTATTTTTGTATTTTTCTCAGACCCTGTGTCTCGTTCTCAGGGCCCCATCGATGTTTGCTGTCTGCATGCTGTTTCTGTGTCATTATTTTGACTCTCCGCGGTTGAACTAGTGGCATGGAAAGCAGCACCCTTTTCCTCACTGGAGTCAAGGGAACAGTGCTGTCCCATGATGAGTCAGTGAGGCCTGCTTCTATCGCGGCATCCAAATGTAAACAGGGCATGTCACACACACACACACACACACACACACACACACACACACACACACACACACACACACACACACACACTGTAATTTAGCCAGATTGATCTTTACACTAAATTACGCTATTTTTAACCCACGGAATAACCCACTGCTGAATCATGCTTGGTGGCACAGTGGTTCCAGGTTCCTCAGTTTGGGTTATTGTCTGTGCAGAGCTTCTGTGCATGTTCTCCCAGTGTCCATGTGGGGTTCCTCCAGGTTCTCCAGTTTCCTCTGGCCTCACAAAAATATGCCTAATAACTGGATTGAGTACACTAAATTTGTCCTAGGTGTGAATGAGTGTGTAAATGTGTGCGCATGGTGCACTGTTTTGGACAGGCGTCCCATCCAGAGTGTATTCCCACCTCTGATGTTCCCGGGATAGGCTCCAGATCCACCATAACCCTAAAGATGAATGAATGAAGATTAATTGTGTAAGTGTTGAAATGATCTACTATGCCATAATATTACATTAAGGGAATGCCATTGGGTCTGTAACTATGTCTGACCATTTTTTGTCACATTCCCAATCTTTAAGAATTCCCTGCTAAGAGGTCTTCGTTTTTATGATTATACCACAACGACCAAACGTAATGGAAGTGTCGTGGGTGTTCATCAAAAGACAAAAGCATTCTTTTGCTAAAAAGCCTTTTTCCCCCTTCACATTTCAGTCAGAATGCCTCTCGTTTACCTATTTATTTACCCTGCTGAAATCAAAGACATATGGGTCTTTAAAAGCAAGGGGGAAGCGAGGATCTTTGGAGGATCTTTGGATAAATGCCCTCAGATAAGTGGACACAAAGACACAAAAGAACAAAAGCAGCTGAGGCTGGGAGTGCTCCATCACCAAGGGTCACTGTTATCTTATCCAGGAGAAAGAGGAGAAAGACACATTGACACCTCTGCGCGTCACGCTCTTAATTCCTCCATCACTGCACTCCCTCTCTTTTTCTTGCTCTCTTTCTCTATTCCGCTCTCTCTCCCTCTCTCTCCCTCTCTCTTTTCATTGAGACAATGATAAGACTGCCGACAGAGGCCTCTGATAAGACATTCATTCCTTCACCAGTGGAAAGTGTTAGCTGTTAACAGGTATTCACATCACTTGACCTTATTCTGCAAGGCCAGAGGATCTTTCAGCAGGATTATTTATATTCGAGCTGCTTTGCTCTTGCTCGGGTTGGTTAAGCATGTTCTTTATTAAGAGGCACACTGTTTTGGCTAATGGGGTCAGTGCTAACGTTATACTGCTTAACCTTAGCAAGCAAGACGCAGTGCAGACTAATCATACCTTGCTGCTCTAATTATGGACTTACTCTTTACTTTCATTCAAAACCAAAGTTCATGTGTTATACTGACACACTAGGGATACTTTGGGGAATTAACAAGGCGACCATAAGACCTAACACTAAGCTAATGTGCAAAACAATTTCCCAAGCCTACCAGCTCTTATTTTTCCAAATCCCATTCATCGTCTTCATCAACTTTTGGGTTTCAGGCCAGTTCTGTGAACACAATGCAGCTACTCGCTGGAGCCAAAGAGCGGTCAGTACTGACTTCTCAGATCTGCGCTACGCCACATTTGAGCTGGGCCTCTGCCAAAACCAGAGAGACTACTTGACAATTTGAAAACAGCAGCGTCCTCTGGGCTATTCTCCACAATCTAGAAATGTGCCTGGCAACTGCACATGCAATTAAAATGAGGGGAAAATCTCCCAAACATAGTTGCAAAATAGTATGAGAGGCTCTTCTATGGAATGCAATTAGTGCTCCGTCATTTTTCCCATGCACCATGTACACCAGTTACGACTGTTTCTTTTTATGTTGTTGTTGTATGCAAGCAACAATAATAGTACAATCCCTGATACCTGAAATACCAAAGCCCTCAACTGCAAGACATTTTACAAATAACACCCCATCTGGAAGTAGTGTACAACCTGATCTTGTGACTAATGTGACTATTTCTCAACGGATTTGGTATTAAAGTACAAATCCACCCTGAACAACTTGTATATTAATCTTTATGATTATATCTTCTGTGTCCAAGATTTCATTTGTGATGATTTCCTTTACCACATGTTGGTCTATTTTCACACTGGGTAACAATTTCCCAAAATGCCAACTAACAAATCAACACCAGAATCGCTAAAGCACATCAAAAAATAATTCAATAGAAACATATTTAATTTGGTCCAAGGTGGAATTTTGCTTTAAGTGTTAATATCTTTGCTTGCATTTGATGTTACCCAGGCTTCAGGTTGGGGGAAGCACAAAACAACAAGCGATGCCAGCCAGCTGAACCCTGAAGGCACACACTGGATTTATAACACAGTGCAGCCAAGCCAGAACAACAACAGAAAAAAAAAAACATTTGGACAAATGCCCATACTTAAAAAACAGATCGAGGCAGGACATGACCCCTGCTTCCCTTGATTAAAGTGTTTGAAGTCACTGTTCGTCCTGACTAATATCTGATCACATCAAGAGCACATGGCATGATGTCTGGTGCCTGAGGTTTATAAATAAAACTGCCCCAGTCATCATCCTCCCACCAGCAAGTCTGTGCCCAAAGAGTCATGGTGGTCTTGCAGTACTTTGCTGTTTTTTGTTGTTGTTTTTTTTTCAGTTCTAATCCAGAGAAGCTACACCAGTGGCAGGAAATATTTTGACATGTTTTAAGTATGCAAGATATAACAATAAGGTAGCATGGCTCTTCCAGCCAGCATAACTGGATTCTCATTCATTCTAAGCATATTATTTTATTTTATTTTTAAAACGGGAGCATCAGTTTTAATTAAATTCAACTTTATTGTCATTATATGGAGCATAGCGCTCCAAAGAATTTGAATGTAGCTCCTGAGTAGTACGAAAGAACAGTATTCAACCGATTGCCAGGACATCACAAGTTCAATTCCAGACAACGGCATAGTCATCCATGGCCAGGAGCCAAGATAGCAAGAAAAGTTTTTTTTTTTTTTTTGCTAGGGTTAAGAGCTGCCTTTAAAATATAACTGACAACAATTTGAAATTACAGGTTATGGTATTGGATTGAAAAAAAATCTGACTCTGAAGTACAACTTTAAAAAATATAAATAGCAAAAATACAAAGTTTTGCAAAGATAAGAAAGAACAGTGTCAGTGCAACACGAAAAATAGTGTGAGGCAGTGCTAAACAGTGCACAATATAATACACTGAATTACTGGAAGTAAGGCAGTAAACATAGTGCAAGAAGACATTATGACAAGCTATAACTATTTTCTACCTCCGCTGGCTGAAAGTGGCTTTTTTTAAATCAGGGTTCAGGTTTATAGAGTGGAAATCTGCACTGCTAATTGAGCCCAGCTTTAAATCTGGTGCTTATTGACCTCATGTGGATGTGTGTGTGTGTGTGTGTGTGTGATCCACTGCCTTTGCTGGTGGAGACAGCGCTCCTGCTCTTGTTCCACTAATCGATCAGCAGATCACCGTAACGAGTGGCTCTGAATGGAATGGACAGGCCCACCCCCTCCTCCCCGTGTCATCAGTCTTGTCCTACAAGATGCCTCACACCCGGTGATGGCATGGGAGACTGCCTATGTCAGCCCACAGAAAAAAAATCTCTCTCTCTCTTTCTCTCTCTCTCTCTCTCTCTCTCCGCATCAGTGGGAGAACGGCAAAAAGAGGAAGACAACAAAGTGGCGGATTCTTCACATAGCTTCCTATTTTCATGCACTACTGCCAGCAGAGAAATGAGTGTCCCCCTCCTTTGGCACCCAGCCAGATATCTCATTGCCCCTCTAACCTTTTATCTGCATTCAAAGGTAGCCCTATACCTACCATTCATCAAAGGAGTTCAGTTGTGACCACCTTGCAACCCAATGCCAGTATTTTTTTTGTTGTTGTTTTACTTTCTCACAGGTCAAGAGCACAAAAAAGGATCTACTGCAGAACACCCAGACTTGACGCTATCTTAAAACCAGTGAGCAAAAAAAGAAAAGAACATTCCATTAAATTAGAACAGTAACTGGCATTCAATTAAGTCACAGCTTTAAGCTACCGCTTGGTTAATGAACTCCACACTGTTCTACGCAGAGCTCTGCAGTCACAGTTGTAAGCAGTTCACATTGAAACATGAAACATTTAGCGTAGCTTATGAGATGCTGATCCAGGCTAAGCCCTCAGCTGTACGAAATGCACTTTTGTAGGGTTGGACATTGTCCTTCTACATGCCTCTTTTTTATTTGGAGCCTTTGAGGTGACATGGCGGTTATTTTTTAATACATTAATATTTTGAGACCACGGCTTAATAGTAACAAATGATGTTGAGATATCACAAATTGTGTGACTTCAGGCCACAACTTAATACATTGTGGGAACGTCATAACTAATACAGTTCATTATTTGGCAGCAATGGGCAAAAAAACGTATATTCGCTTTGAGAATTTGCTGACAGTGATATAGTTTTATTTATTATTAATTTTAAAATGCAATAGCATGTGTAACATCAGTATATTACTCTCTGGCCACACTATACTGTATGTAAGGAATACAACGTTCCTGGGCCTTCTGTTATAGCAAAGTTATTATTTTCCTATAACAGCATGTCTCCAAGTGTTTTATTCCTCTTATACCACAGCAATTTGCCAACACTAACAACTTTTTATTTATTACAGAACAACACATTTAATATTGTGGAACATCCGTAAAACAAATTCGTTCCGGATGTTGTAAAATCTACGAACAGTCATTTCCTCGACAGCCTATTTTGACACTGGAGACTCCTTCCATAAATGTTAAATAAACGTCTCTTTGTGGAAAACACCATATAAACTATTATATGTATTTCTTTGTTGAATAACAACATCTAGGCTTGGATTACATGGAGCATCTGTCATACAAGTCCTTGTGAATTAGCTGATACTACAGAAACGTATATATATATAATATATTGTATTACAACAAGCACAGCTGGAAATACTGTCAGAGCTGCTGGTATAGAAAATGAACAACACCATCAACACCTTCTGACCAATCAGAATTGAGAATTCAGGAGCACTGTGGTATAACAAAATAGCTTATCCTTTATTTATAATAATGTGCTAGTTACAGTAGAAATGAATACCTATTGTGTCTGTTATGTTTTATACATGGACATTCACAGCAAGGGTTTGCAAAAGTGCGAAAAAATAACAGAAATGTTGTCAGATATTGGGTGGAAGCTGTGCGTTCTTTAGTCGGTTTGTAGCTGGATAAATCACAGAGTTTGGGTGGAGGAATTAAGAGGAGTAACTGCTTCCAGGCTTTGAAGCAGCTGAGCTGCAGAAAATACCAACAGGCAATCAAAATGGTCAGACGATTACGCCACATGGGTTTTCTTATTTGGAAAACATGTTGCTTATATTCTTGGTCAGTTTGTTGGTGTTCAGCTAGTTCGGCCAGAGAGTGTTAATGAAGCGAGCAAAGTGGTGAAACAAGGAAGGATGTAGCAGTTGATCAGCTGGCCTGATAACACGTGTGTGTGTTTAGCGTGCACTCAGGACACTTTGATGTAAACAGCCACCAGTTCACCCCTATAGGCACGAGCTGGGTCATTTCATATTGAGTGCACTCGGCCACTTGTTGCTCAGGGGCGTTGTCAAACATCTCTGCATACTGTTTAAGGAAGCTGAAACATAGAGGTGCACATGTGGGAATTGATTTGTTGGACTCTTTTAGTTCAGACTCTTTAAGTTCTTTGAGAGGACAATAGGTGGTAATTAATAATGCTGGTAGTCTGAGTTTCCTGTCATGTCGGAACACAGGTAGCCTTTATTTAAAGGTCAGCGACCTCTCTGTCTAATCTGGAGGTGAACTTGTATATCATGGAACATCATGTTACATAATGCAGATCATGGTGCTTTAAAGATAGATGAATCAGATAAGCTTTATTTGTAAATTTAATTGTATGTGTGATGCAGCTGTGTAGTTATAAGTTTTAAAGCCATTGCACCAGCTACTGTTCCAGATGATCTTCTAGATGCAAGCAAGATTCTTCAGGTCCTCAAAGGAAGCTTGTCCAAAAAAAAGTACAAAAAGCAGGCATTTGGGATTGCCTGTATGTGTCTGCATTATTGTCAAGCCATGCTTTAATAATAGTTTTTCACTGATGGGACATGCATTTATAGGAAAATAATCAATGACAGCGTGGTGTAATTGGCCTAATGCAAACTGCATTACTGTTACCACCCCAAAGTTGCCTATTTTCCAATAACTGCATGTCCAGAAGTGTTTTATTCCTTTTATACCACAGGGATTTGCCAAAGAATACAACTTTTAATTAAACAATGGATAGCATATTGTACATTTTTAACCATGTATGTGTAATGTTAGTTACTCCTGTTATCACTTATATTATAGCAGTAATATAAAAAAAAAATCATGTCTTTACCAATCTGAATTTCTTGAAGTAAGAGATTACAAATAAGACAAAAAAAAAAAACACAGCTTGTCAGGACATTTTATGTCATGTTAGAGAGAAACAGGAAAATGTAAACTCCTCTGTAATGATGACTTTCCCATAGTGACAAAAATAAACTGGCAGGCTGTTACAAAGAGCTGACACTGGAGACTCCTTCAGTGTAAATGTCTGCTTGCAGAAAGCTTCACCATGCCAACAACTGTATGATTTGATGAATAACAACCCATCTTCTTCATGCATTTTTATGGTGGAAGTGTCTACCATACAAGTCCCTGTGAATGAGCCGTTTCCACAGAAGCGATAACGTATCAGAAAGAGCACATTGATATAATCGTCTGTCAGTGTACACCTTCTAACCAATTAGATCTTACCATATAAATAAAACTGGATGTTGTTTAAAAAGTTTCATAAACCTTATTTAAAAAGTTTCCAGAACACCCAGAAACCTTTAAACATTAAAAATTAAAAAAAAAAAAACATTATCAGATGAAATTATTATCTAGGCACTTGCTGAAATGAGTATTAATTGAGAACCCCTGCAAGACCACCACTGCAAATCGTTGCGTAATCCGAAGTTAACTCGCTCATGTCAGCTAAGGGCAGCTTTCAGTCTTTTTGCCAGCGTAACAGCAGGGCTAATCCCACAGCCATTATTATGCATACTGATCATCTCTCCCTTCCAGTCATCCATCATGAAGGATAGAGAGAGGCAGAGAGACGAGGAAGGGCTGCACTGACAGACGGCAGAGGAGCTCATCCCTCAGTGGATGCAGCTGGTAATGAGGTGGCAAATTTGTGTTCTAAAGCCAGGGAGAGAGGAATCCCACTGAGACCCCCTCTCACACATCCATGGCATTAAAGACACAGGCTGGCCTGAGGGCCAAGCTTGAGCCAGCCTCTCAGTCCCTCCCTCTGGAGAACAACAGCCCTGTATCCATTTTATTGATCATTCTGGAAAGCTTTACACTGACCTGCCACTTCCTGTGAGGTTCTGACAGATTGTTGCTCTTCCTTTAGGAGACAAATTTGTGCATAATACACAACTGCAAACACTGATCCAAATTCCTTACATGGCTTCCACAAAGATTTCTGTGAATATTTTTAACCAATTATTTTTTATCAATTATTTACTTTTTTAAAAATATCCGACAGCCCTGGAGTCAGAATTCTGTAAAATGCTGTTCAATGGTACTAATGACTATTTAATGGCATGTAAGCAAACAAATGTTTTACTTTATACCACCACACTGATAAATTCTCATATCTCACACCCGGTGCTGTTTAATTTTCTATAGCAGCTGCTCTGACAGTAGTTCCAACCGTAAGTCAGATCGCAGGTTTATATTAATGCGCTCGTTCTAACATGTTTCTATAGTAACCACTCCTTCACTTGTATGTCAGATGTTCCACTTAATCTGAAGCCTAATAATAAACAAAAAAAGGAATATTGATATGATGAGGTTTTATGTAAGGAGACACTTATTTATCACTGATGGAAGGAGTCTCCAGTGTGAGCGCTTTGTAACAGTCTATACGTTTTCCATCACAGGTAAGTCTCCAGGACAGAAGGCATTGGGCTTTGCAGTTTCTCAGTAACATGACAATTGTCTTTGTAATTTAAAGAGAGAAAAAAAAACAGCTGGTGGATAACAGGAACTTGTTTTGCAGATGTTCTACAACATTAAGTACAGGTATAAATGAGTACAAAGCATTAAATGTTGTTCATTAATAAATTAGAGATAAATTATCTTCTGGGTGGTACCAGTAGCTCTGCATTACACTACCCTGTGGTTGATTATTTTCCTACAACAGAACACCCCAAGTGTTTTATTCTTTACTTATCCATCATCATAAGTAAGAAATATAGGAAAAAGCCATCAGTACAGCTGTTTCGACAAACTGACAGTTTCAAGCATGTTTTAAAAACACTTTGTAAGTTAGTGCTAACCTTCATTCAAAATTCGAGCAACGTGTGCTTTAGATCCCACACGATCATGAGAAGCACTTTAATCTGCCCAAACTTTGGATTTTCATGTTCTACCCACCATCCCTTCAGACAGTCAATCCCTGGCAATTGCATTGTACACGAACAATAAACAAGTCGGCCTTGTAATTAACACAATGGCTTGTTAGAGAATACACACATTTAGCAGCTAAGACATACCCGGGGGGTTTATGAGTTTTGTGTATTGTAAGTTCTCCAAAAAAAAAATCACTTTAACCTTTCATTATGTGATTAAGAGGCTTGACTTGATCCCTCTTCAATTGAGTTGTCTCATTCATTCTGGGGCTCCACATTGGAATCATTGGAATTGGAAGTGTGATTTTACAGGGTTTAGCAAGGTCACAATCTAATGTCATAGGTATTTTTATTTATTCCACAGAGATTTGGTACACAAGGGCACACACATTGTATTGGTTAGGACCAATGCATGAATTTCTGGTAATGGATTGGATGATTATATGAGAGAAATACTTCTATCATTAATCCCGTTTCTTGTAAGTTGAATAATAGCATGCTGGTAATCATGCACAGGCAGCAGATACTTTACAAGAGGGAGAGAGAATAGACATGGTGACATGAGTTACTGTTAAAGTATGCCCATTAGAGCTGGGCAAAGAACACAGAGGCATTCCACATGGGTGGCAAGGAAGAAATGTTTACCAGCACAATTTTCCAGATATGGGAGCGCATATTGTACTTGCAAGACTTAATATGTGTGAGCGTTTGTGAAAAGGAAGAACGAAAGGGAGAGAAGTTCACAGTAAAGGGTAGAGAGGAAGAGAGGAAGACAGAGAGCACACGTGTGTGCTGAGACAGAGGCTCGAGGTGGGCGACTCCTGGCTCTTGGTATTAAAAAACATTGTCATTAAGAATAAACACCCTGTCTGGGCCTGATTGAATGTATGAGGCTTCAAACGGGACTCCCTAATTGTTATTATCGCTCAATGGGGCCACTAGAGCAAGAAAAAAATCAAAGCGGTCAGGCGGTGGTGGAATGCAAGGTGCCCGCATAAATGGGAGATCGGCCTAGCGTCTGAGGAGATGGGTGCAAAGGGGGCACCCTATGATGTCACTCGGCCCCCAGTGAGCTTTCTCATGGGAAAAGTAACACTCCTGCTTCGCTCGCCATAAAAGAGGAAAAGGAGCCATAACAGTAACAAGCGCAACCAGCGTGGCCGTTTGATGTGCCCACGTTATCTGTCTCCTTGGCTTTTTTGTATTCCATTCAGAGCATAAATGTGATCATTGAAGTGGGCCGCTCCGTCCTTGCTGAGCACAAAAGTCTCTCACTAATTGCTGCCACATCAAATAAGCAGGAGCAACTCCGAATGGAAGCCTTCTAACTGCTGAAAAAAATGGACCATTACTTAAAGCTGGTTAGAGGGGCTTTTTTTTGTGATTTCCCATCTAAGATTAGGTTGGTGGTTTTGGGGAGGTGGTGGTGGGGCAGCAAAAGGGTAGGGGGCGGTTATCTCACAGGAAAGACCTCTTCACAGATTAGTTCTGCATCGGCAGCCATTTGCTATTTGATTCGGCAGCGACCAATCCAGTAGCTGCCCCCTCATTGTCTTCTTGCGACGAGCAGGAACAGTGGCCAGCAAGCAGGAAACAAAAGCTAGCACCGACAGAACCCAGTGTGTGTTTTCAAAGTGTAACTCTTCTCCTTGCCGTCACGGCCCAGTGATATGAGTGTTTCGGGGCCCTGAGCCACACCACACATAGCGAGAAAAAGCTGTCAATTCACGGGCCCTTTCAAAGGCACATCACTTTTGTACATACAGGGCCTGAAAGTCACAGTCCATATACTCCTCAAAGCATACTCCCAGTTAAATAGCCATTGACTAGCATTGGATCAAATGTGATTTGTTTGGGACCCCCCCATCCACCCCCAGTCTTCTTTTTGACCCTCGGCATTCTTGTTTCACAATTGTGTCGTCTTTGTTGAGCACAGAGGTTCTGTTGAAAGGGGGGGGTTGACGGGGGAAGGGGGGGAAAGGGCCTGCTCTTGGGCCAGGGAAGGCTTGTGAACTGTTCTTTGGGTCACTCATTGGATCTTGTCAAGGTCACGACCTGACGGAGCCCATCAGTAGTCATAGAGAGAATGGTGGCACCTTTATCCGTGTTACAGGGTGAGACTTGCCATTACTTTGAAAGCAGGAAGGCAAACAAATCTGGTGTATACAATCCAGTTCATCATGGCCTCATGGCGGTGACCCATGCTCCAACGTCACTCACAGGTAAGTAAGTTGTTGGATGGTGGGGAAAAAGGGTGGACTGAGTGGTATTACAATAAATTGCTTAATGACATTTCCACTCAGCATGTCAGTGATGACACTCGGAGAAAGAAAATTAGGCTCCACCAATACAGAATGTCTTCAATAACTATGTCTAACCACAAATAACATGTGTCCTCATGGAGAGAGACAGAAAACAGCGCCACTGGTTGTTACAGAGATCTGAGGGCCAGCATCCACTATTCAAGCATGGTGATAAACCGCCACATTCAGCTGGTTTGGGTGGAGGGGTGTGCGGGGAGGGAGGATGTCATTTTTTCCTCACCGAAATGCCACCCTAAGTATAAGTACTGTAAATATTCAGCTGATGCCTTCCCATGGTAAAAATTTGTGACTGCCATTACAAGCAATATTTCAACTAAAAGTGTTTTTACTGAATAATTAAGGGTTCTTAGCTTAATTAAGGGGAACCCTTTTTGATAAGGAAACACTCTGCTGTAGGGTTCTCGGTTGTACGGGAGTGTGGCAAAGGCATAAAAATTTGCTAATGTCAAATGCCTTTCTGGTTTTTAATGCCACAGGTAGTGGACAGTAGTAGGTCAGTGGTTACTGATCAGAAAGTTTTGAGTTCAGAGCCCAGCATTGCCCAAGCTGCCAGTGTCGTGTCCTCAAGCAAGACCCTTAAACCCTCAACTCCTCAGATGTCTCAATTGTAAGCTACTTTAGATAAAAACATCTGCTACATGAGTAAAATGTAAATGCTAAAACTGGACCAGCCTCCAGAGAGGCCCATCAGGTCAATCTTGCTTGCAACTGCTCACTCAGATAGTCCTCATAATCCTGCAAACCTGGGCAGTGTGTGTGACAAGGCAGGCCCAAAAGCATGCACGCAGGCCCCTCACGGCTAAAAATATGCCATGCAGGGCTCGAAGGCCCTGTCAGAATGGCACGAAGCTTGCCTGTGCAAGGCTGACAGCTCTAAAAATAATTATTATTTTAGCACTGGAGAAGACTGAAGTTATCTTTGCTTATGCATGCCATGACCTTGGGCTCAAATGAGTTCAAACCATTTAACCACAAGTACTTGTGATATGATGAGGTTTAATCATGCAGGCCAAGTAGAACTAAACCAGAGAAGCCAGAAAATGTAATGGGTGTTTCTGTCATTATTCATCCATGTCGCCTGTTTTCTACTACTTCAAGAAGGACATGGAGTCTCTCACTCTAATGCACTCAATAAGACGCAGCGTGTCTCCAGAGTTCCCGATCAGGATTAGAAGTGATAATCTCTTTGTTTAAAGCAGGCTTTGTCATCTGACTTGGGACTCTGTGAGGACAAAAAGCGAAGAGGGTTGTCAGGATGAGGAGAGTGGCCTTTTGTCACAGTAATGGGAAAATCCGGATTTACCCCTCGCTGTAAAAATGTTTACTCAGTGCCGTAAAGAGTGAATCACTGTGTTTGTGCCTATTGAGTGCAGAGCACACAGAAGTAGGACAGTGGCTTACAGACACCACTGCTGAAGGGTTCAAAACGTTTTTAAATCAATCATAGATATGACATCTTCGAGAACACGAGTTTTCAATCATTTTTGTAATTCTCCATAAGATATCTCATTGCATGACACCTGTCATCATTCTTCAGACCTCATACAAAGCCTTGTGTAAAATGGCGGATTAGTTATATTTGTTGCTGTGCAAAAGAAAATATAACAAGCAACTGTGCTCCCCTGCAGACCATAAGTATTATATCCACCGAAGAAAGAGGGTCTGACCTCAATTTAAAGACTTTTGGAGGTATTACCTGGGAAAGCAGTGGAGGGTTTGTTGGACAAGACCACCATGCAGCATATCGGCCCCCAGCAGTCTGCTAGAACTATTGGAAAGAGGTAGGGGGGCCATATTCTCCTCCAGCTTGGGAGTTAGTGCTCAGCCACCAGGAGGGAGGCCAGGCCACAGAGGGGAAAAACTATCACAAATCCCCTAACACTAGCCCTCACAGCTGGCTCGAAGTGCAGAGACAGTGGCTGAAAAGCAGGCTGAAGCCAGCCTGCAACAACTCCCCCGATCACTCAGTCTCCCTCCCAAGCCCCATTCAGAGAGAGAGAGAGAGAAACAGAGCGAGAAGAAAGGCTGAATGAGGAAAGAAAGAAGAAGTTATGGGTCAGCTAATGCATGTTAACTCTGATAAAAATTATCGAATAACATTCTCGAAAACATCTGAAAATGTATTCTATTTTCTGTAATAGTCTCTAGCAAAATGTAATGTTCTTTACATCAGCTTATCATCCAAAAAACAGACGTTTGACTTGGTTGCATGCCATGATGTCAATATAAACTGAGTGGACAAGCTGTCAAAATGTAGCATTGTGCTCATCTGTCATACACCAATGAGTGCCTTGTAAAGTATTGTTGTACATGAGAAAAACTGTCAACCAGTAGAGATTTTCAAATACTGTTTATAGAGTTAGAGAGATAACTCTCTATCAGAGAGCGTATTTTCATGGTTGACCTGCTGATGATTATGTTACAGCATCCAACAGCCGGTGACACAAAAAGATTTTAAAGGGGGTGCTGTTATAGGAAAAAAATCAACAACAGGGTAGTGTAATGCAGAACAATAGGAGTATACACTATGTACACGAAAGTTTGTGGACACCTGATCATCACACCCATATGTGGATCTTCCACAAACTGTTTCCACAAAGTCGGAAGCATACAATTGCATAGGATGTCTTTGTATGCTGTAGCATTACATTTTCCTTTCACTAAAACTAAGTGGCTTGAACCTGTTCCAGCATGACAGTACCCCTGTGCACAAAGCGAGTTTCATGAAGACATGGTTTGCCAAGTTTAGTGCAGAAGAACCCGAGTAGTCTGCACAGAGCCCTGACCTCAACCTGACTGAACACCTTTGGGATGAAATGGAACACCGATTGTACCCCAGGTCTTTTCACTTGACATCAGCACCTGACATCACTAATGCTCTTGTGGTTGAATGGACAAATCCCCACAGCCACGCTTCAAAATCTAGTGGCCTTCCCAGAAGAGTAAAGGTTATTATAACAGCAAAGGGGGACTAAATCTATAAAGGGATGTTCAAAAAGCACATATGAGTGTGATGGTCAGGTGTCCACATACTTTAAGCCATATAGTGTATGTCATAGGTTTGCACTTACTAATCAGTATCTCCTGCTTCTGAAGTTTTACATTTGCTCTGTATCATTCCAGATGACACCTGGTTCGGAATTTTGCCTGAAAGATTTAGCAATTTAGTCACTGGTGGCTCGTCCATAGTGGTAGGTGGAGTAGAACCCCACCAATATATATTAGCCATGCAACAAGTGTTAATCTTCATTCACAACTACAGTCAGGTGCATAAATATTGGGACATCGACCCAATGCTAACATTTTTGGCTCTATACACCACCACAATGGATTTCAAATGAAACGAACAAGATGTGCTTTAACTGCAGACTG